>CAKKXW010001219.1:0-13606 GCA_920937365.1 Sphaerophoria rueppellii | reverse complement strand
GAGCGAATGGACACCAATGCTCCGGCCCGGAAAGCCTTTGACACTATTCCCGAGGGACGTAGGAGGAGAGGAAGACCGCGACTCAGGTGGCGCACTCAAGTGGAAGAGGACCTCAATCAACTCGAAGTGCAAAACTGGAGACGACTTGCTAAGGATCGAGCTAGCTGGCGGAGCCTGTTGATTGAGGCCCAAGTCCACAACGGACTGTAGCGCCACCTTAAGTAAGTAAGTAAATCCTCATTCAAACCCTCCATAGTAGTCTGTGCGTTTTTGGCGCAGCATGGAGATCAGCTAAGATTAAGCTGGGTCTCCGAATTGTTCGTAACCCCTTAATAGTACAACGTTCGGAAACCCAATTTAATCATAGTTTAGAGGTTCCTTATTGTTAATGTGCTCTGTAAAATCTAGATTTGGTGTAAAAAGAACCGCTAGGTCCCTTACTTAAAAAGCACGAGAAAGAATCTGCTGAGATATAAAATACTCATAAGTCGAAGATGCTCGTTTCTTTTAGAATATCATTGTCTGACATTTCGACGGGCTTAGATTCCAACTGTTCTTAATACACCATACAGAAAACCTATTTATATTATTTTGCAGACGAATTCGATCATTATTTGATGTGATTTTCTTAAATATCTTCATATCATCTGCAAAAAATAAAAACTTCACTGTCAGGAACACATAATGGTGTATCATTTATTGATAAGATAAAGAGAAGAGGTCCTAAATGATTACCCTGCGGAACACCAGATTTAGCAGTAAAAGTGTTCGAAAACATGTCTTTGATTTTAACTTGATAAGTTCTATCCTCAAGGTTAGAACAAATCCATGAAATTAGCCCAGGGGGAAAGCCTAATAACTGTAGTTTCAACTTGATAACTGAGTGAGACAGTTAATCAAAAGCTTTTGAAAAATCAGTTTATACACAATCGAGAGGAATGGATAGATTTTTTCCCAAATGAGCTCTTAACGTTTGAAGCGTCAAAAATTGATGTCGAAAATTGTGTCTATGTTCCATTCGAAAACCCATTTTGAAATGTTGAAATTTTTCATTTGAAAACCAAATTTTCCAGTTTTCTATTTCAAAACCAATGCACTTATACAATTAAAAACAATGAGTTTTCCGAGTAATTCTATTTTCCATTCGAAAAGCAAACAAACGGCGCTAGATTTTTATAAAATGTATAGATATAGATATGTTATAAGCAATTGAAATAATAAGGCTTAACGGATGCATTTTATTTAATTTTTCTCCTCTGGGAAGTTTGTCATGTGGACTACAGGAGTCGAACTCAAAATATAAAAGTGTCAACAAGGAAGGAACATATTATATGATTAGATTTTACCCTGAAATTTCATTCAATACTTTCTTATCTTAACAATTTTAAACCAGTCTTGAGCGTTGGCACATTTGATATTTCTCATTTTCTTGCGCAAATGATTTAAAAACAAAAAAAAGAAAAACAAAATAAGACACCATCAGAAAATCATCCGAACATACCTAATAATGCGTATATACCAACTATATTTTGTTTTCTAAATTTCAAAAATTGATTACCTAATTATCTTGTCGCCGTTCTTAATCGAAGTCATTAAGTGTCGAATTAACGGCATACCGATTTCGGGGACATAAATTATCCACTGAATTAGCTACTTGTTGCAGTTAATTGTTTAGCAACAAAATAATTGTGATTGGGTTGAAACTTGATGAATTTATTCTATCGCTAACTAATATGTATGAATTCCAAACAAAAACAAATACAGGAAGTGTTTTCTACTGCCGACAAACTTCTTAAATTATCAAGCAATCAGGCAAGCGCACGAGGCATGTTCGACCTCATGCAAGTTCTCATTAATCACTTTGTGTTCAACCAATACTAATTATTATTACTTAGCCGTCTTAATTAGTTTTATTTATTTTGAGTCAATTATAGCCGAAGTGCATTTTGTCACGACAAAGAAAAAAAAATACAATCGATGAACTGATAAGTGCGTTCAACATGTGACACACAGCGTTGTTACAATGATTAGTAGAAACAATAATCAAAATAAACTGCGAACCTAACTGTAAGACTAGTATTATATTCTCTGGTTTACTTTGGCTCAAGTTAACTAAATTGAGTGCTTTTTGAGTCTTGTTGTTGTTATGTTTATCCGGATCACAATCCATGAAGGATCTCAGCCTGAGATATTGCAGCCTTAAATCGTGATCTGTCCCTCGCATGCACTCGCCATTCGCCGAAACCAAACCCTCTGGCATCCGCAGTCACTTGGTCTTTGTACCGTAGGTTCGGTCTTCCTTGCCCTCTCTGGGGGCTGGGATGAGAAGACTTTCTTGGCTGGAGCTTTGTCGTCCATTCGCTCGATTTGGCCGAGCCAATTTAGTCGTCTAAACCGTATTGAAGTCTTAGTTCACTGTCATTGGGAGTGTCAGTGAATAAATGTATATAATGTTTCATGTTTCAACTATCTCAAACGTCAGTGTCACTAGAAAATAATTGGCTCTATTATTGCAGTAGCAGTTTTCTATCGTATGGTACACGTAGACGGTTATTCTGCTATCGAGAGACATAACACAAATTAACGATCACGCCGCATAAAGGTGCGCGGCATGGCTGAGATAGAAACTTCTCAAGAGATCACATTGGTCATAGGAATACTGCTAGAAATTTGAACAGTGAAAAAGCTGTTGGAACAATTCGTGCCACGTTTGCTAACTTCGTACTACAAGCACAACAGTGAGACCACTTCAGAGCACATAAATCATAAGAATGATCCATATGAGCCGGAAAAATGTTTCCCATGGTTTTCTTGGATTAACAAAAGTATGAGCCACATTGATAACTTGAGAAAAGGCAAAACGGTCAAAGGTCGGTATTATAAAGGGTTTTCCATTAAGAGGTGTTATTTTGAATAGCCCGCTATTTCGGTAGCTGTCACTTTTGAAGCTGTCAAGTTGAAACTAGCCATTAATAAAAATGGAACGATACACGCTTCAACAACGCACTGAAATTATTAAAATTCACTATAAAAATGGTGAAAATTTGGCAGAGACGGTTCATAAAACTGAAACATTTTTGGGTCGTCGTGAAGCACCTTGTTGGATCGCAATACAAATTCGAGCTGTTGGGACAAGTAAGTGATAAGAAGAATAAAACCCGTGCACGTCGCTCAAGAACAACTGAGAATATTGCTGTTGTAGCCCAAAGTGTTGAAGAAAACCCTGGGTTGTCCACTCCTCGTCGTTCTTTGGAATAAGGCATTGCACAAACGTCATTACACCGTATTTTGCATAAAGTAAGACCCAAGTCTTATAAAGTTCAGTTAACAGAAGAACTCAAACTCAAGTCGGCTGATCATCAACAACGTCGTGTCTTTGCTGATTGGGTCCTTGAAATACATGAATATTTCATCGAAAAATTTCCACCTCGGAGGCTACGTCAACAAGCAAAACTGTCGCATGGGTTCGGAAAACCCAAGAGTTATTGTTGAAAAGCCTCTCCATCCTGAACGCGTGACTGTTTGGTGCGGTTTATGGTCCGGCGGGGTCATTGGACCTTACTTTTTCGAAAATAATGCTGGAGCAACAGTTACGGTCAATGTATTGCGCTGTATATGATTAATGATTTTTTATGACCGGAATTGGATGGTATTGATCACGACAGCGTTAACTTTCAACAAGACGGCGCTACGTGCCACACAAGCAATGAAACCATCGATCTTTTACGGGAAAAGTTTCCGGACCGTGTTATCTCTCGAAGAGGTGATCACAATTGGCCACCGAGATCTTGTGATTTAAAACCTTGCAACTTCTTCCTTTGGGGCTACGTGAAAGATAAGCCCAGCGTCGATTCAAGACCTTTAAGATGTAATTCGTGAGGCTATCAAAGACATAGGGCAGCCACTTTGCGATTTGGTTATGCAAAATTTCATGAAAAGGCGGCCATTTAGTAGATGTTGTGTTTCACTATTAACGGCATACCTTTCTCTTTATAATGAAATAAACATCCGATCATTGATCTCAAAAAATGCCATTTTTCTTTGAATATCAAAATAACACCTCTTATTTTAAAACCCTTTACTAGGGATTATTGGGCAGATTCGACGTCAAAACTGGCGAAGAAAAACGAAGCTACTCTTCTATTGCGCTTATTTCCCGGTGCACATATCCACCGTATGTCCTAGATTTACATCCGTGAGACTTTGTTTCTGCTTTTAATAATAATTGAATGAGGATTTAATCACCACCAAGATGTTTCTTAAGGAACAGTGTTGCATTTTTTTATCTTTCCTCGTCCTCTTACAACTTTACACAAAAAATATAATCTCCTCATTATAAATTGAAACCGGCGGCGTTGCGACTATGTTTTTAATTCACAGTCTGTTTTTGTTGCAATGATATTCAATAGGGAAGAGTGATTTTTCATAGCAATTCTAAGGTTTCTATGGTTGCATTTTACTTAGCTTAGCAGCAAAGACAATTCGATTGTTGTCAAGCATTAAAAAGCCATACCGAAAGCAAATTGTCCTTAGGTAAGGAACACTTCTATCTGACCAAATGTATATATAAATCTTTGGTCCATTTTCTAGTTCGATTTGACAACTGCGACAACTGCAAGAACACCAACATAACCTTCTGTCTCTGCCCTCTGGCTTGTTTTTTCTGTTGAGTGTATACCAAGCATTTTTTGTTCTATCAGATCGGAAGGGTAAATTTTCCACCAGCATATAAACCGAAATTGCTCCCAAGGCAAACAAACTCACCAGAAAAATTGTTACACTGGCCGTTTAAGCCAATCGATAATCTTTATCAAAACAAACAAAGAAGGGTCAGCAAAACAAAGGACTGACAACATTATACTACGTGGCAATGAAGTATTTGTTTTGTTTGAAAGAGTTCATTTGCCCCGGATATTGGTTCCATTGTTACATTGTCACTTTCATGCATATCAACATAACGCATTGAAATATTCAAAACACCCCTACCGAATATTGGTTTTAATTAAAACTTTTACTTAATTCTCTGATATAAGAAAGCCTACATCGATTTTGTAATTACCCCGATTGTTAGAGGATAGCGTAGTAATTAACAGGAAATTGCGTCTGTTTGTTTATGTCAAGCTGAAAATAAAAACAAGGAAAGTGCTTATGTGCCTGGAGTAATTTATTTCAAAAAATAATTCAAAATAATTTTAAGGCAGCTCTGTGACACAATGTGCATTTAAACTAGCTGCTCAGTCCATGCTGGTTTTATACTTTGTTTTTAGTCGTTTAATGAATTTTCGGGTCTAATGAATAATGCTTTTTAAACGAAATGTTTAATTTTAAACGGCGGCGGCGGCATTTACTTGAATTTCAATGACTGTCGTTTCATTTTTCAGCAAAACACTTTACTATCAAGGCCGAACCCGAAGTTGTGTGAATTTTGAGTGCAAATGACCAAATTTAAATTTAAATGGGCTTAACGTCCCGTCTATTAAAAAAGTTTTAACGAGCGACACGTCTGCAAAAACATTGTTAATTTTAATTGCACAAAAGAAAAACACGGTGGGTTTTTTTTTTTAAGTTATGATTTGTGTACCTGAACATGTCCTTCAACCCAAGACAAACGTTATCTCAGTCATCGATTTGCTTTGACGTAAAATAAATTAAACTCAGGATATCAATTTATCAAAACAAAGCCCTACTTTTACCAAGGAAGGAACCTTAACTGTACCTACATACATTTCATCAATGTTCGTAACGATATGTTATTACTTGCTCCAAAGAATGACTACAAAAACCAATTTTGAACGAGCGTTGTAATCGAAATGATTTTGGTGTTTCTTCTTTGAAATTGGATTTTGTTTTGAATCGTTAATTTATGGGGTTCTTTTGATGCCATGAAAATGAACAAAAACAAATGAAAAGATGAAAATCTTCCAGGACAAATTTGTTTTAATGTCAAATTTATACCTTCAAATTTGAATAATTCGTCGGGGCGATGGGGGATGTGTGAGGTTGTGAGTTAGGTACTCATATCATAGTGCAAATAGCACTTTTTTCTTCGTCAACTGAGGCTGTTTTTCCTTCAATTCGGCGTCGAATCAGCTAAATAGATAATTCGAAATAAAATAGAGTGGCGCGACAGCTCTTGAAGAGCCAAGGCCTAAGTGGCTTACTCTCTTCAACAATTCTCTGGGTGCGTGTGAAGAATTGAGGGGACCTACAGTTTAACGCCGATTCCGAACGGCAAAGTTGAGAAGCAGTTTTTCATGACAGATTGATACTCTTGGAAGTTTTGTCAGTTCTTCGCAATAGGCAGTGCCCGTGAAAGATGAAATAAAAACTATGGGCACGAGTAGGACTCGAACCCACGACCGACGTTCTGCTTAGCAGCCAACGCACCTAACCACTGAGCTACGGACACTACATTCGCTGTCGGTTAGGCCCAACAACGACCATATTACTCCGATTTTCGCAAGTTTTCCTCGTGGTACTGTGAGGTGCTTTTGCTTTCAGATTTCACGGTTGCCAAGGAATTGACAGAAAAAAGCCATTGGTGGAAGCACCTCTAGAAAAAGTTGTTGTTATTGACATACTTAAAATGAAAAATTGGCAGATGCACCATAATGCATTGGAAAAAGTGTTGATAAAGCATAATAAATAATAAGTAAACTTTATTAAGCTCACGTATTTTTCTAATTTTATGAAGTTTCTTGCTGTTGTCCGTCTGACTCTATGTATCCCGCCTTCACGGGTTAGTATATGTCTGACAAGACCTCTTACAACTGGTTGGTAGGGGAATCCTATGTCTGGTTAGTAGAAAATCGCTGACAAATCCGGTAAATCACAGAGGAATCCGGTAAATCGCAGACAAATCCGGTAAATCACGGAGGAATCCAGTAAATCTGCAGATTGAATTCTGGCTACGGGGCTAGTCACTTTACTACTTTTAGGGGGAAGTCTTTTTCCAGCTAGTCTGGTTTTATACTTACCACTCCGCGGGCACGTCTGTCCCTTTTAAGGTGGGCTGCTAGCTGGCTATTTATATGCTGCCTGCCTGTGACGGTAATTTGTCGGCGGTTGATTGACAACTACTTGTTGCTTGCTGGTGTCTGGTTAGCAACCGGTTTTTTTTTTTTTTTTATAATTTGCATACACTAAAGGGGCCTTTTATAGCCTTATTATGTCAGAGACACAGTTAGGGCATTAAGAATGAGATGAAGGGGTTCAAAAGTAAGTGTCGGTGTACATTGGTTTTGAATTAATCAACATTGCAATGACTGGGAAAGACAGAGTGTGGAAGGGAATTCCACATTCGCATAGTACGGCTAAAGAACGATTCTCTTTACTTAAGAGTACGTCCATAGATGGGCTCGAGGTTAAACTGATAGGCATTCCTGGAAGCACGGGTATTGTTTAAGGGGAGGAATGCAACTGGCTATTTCTCTAGAGCACTTACCGTAGAAGTAACGATAAAACAGAGAGAGACACGAAACGTTACGACGGTGGTCTAAAGACGTAAATGAATCAGTGATGTCTCTATCACCGATCATTCTTACGGCTCTTCTTTGTATACCATCCAAGAGGCTTTAGTAAGTTACTGGAGCACCAGTCCAAAGATCGGAATTGTACTCAAGCTTTGGACGGATATAAGTCTTGTAGATAATAGCCAGATCAGACGGGGAGAAACATTTCTTGCACCGTCTTAAGAAACGCAAACATCTTGCTGCATTTTTGGCGACATCGCGTATGTGCTCGGTCCAGAAGAGTTGGTCAGTGATGCACATACCGAGAATTTCGAGATGTTCGGTCTCACTGATGCAAGTGCCACTCATCGTCAGCGAAACAATTAATTGGATTAGAAGTAACAGACAGTAGATCATTTATAAAAATGAGAAAGAGGGTCGGAGACAAAACGGAGCCCTGGGGCATACCAGCATTTATATTATGGGTTTCAGACTTTTCTAGTTCAACGAAGGAGGGATTCATCGATACCGAAAGCACGCATTTTCGATAAAAGAGCAAAATGCCAGACTTTATCAAATGCCTTCGAAATATCAAGTGCAACAATCTTACTTTCTCCAAAACGATGTAAAGATTTGATCCAGTGTTCGGTGAGATAAACCATCAAATCACCAGTGGACCTGTTGCTGCGAAAGCCATACTGCCGGTCATTAAGAAGCTTTCGGTCTTCGAGATATTTCTTGAGTTGATAGTTTATCAGCGTAGCGTTTCCATGACCTTAGAAAGAAGGGACGTAAGTGCAATCGGACGATAATTGGAGGGAGAAGAAGATTCGCCTTTTTTGGGATTGGCTAGACAAATGCTATTTTCCAACTGCTCGGAAAGAGCCCAGAAGAATAGGACAGATGGAAAAGCTTACCTACGCAAGGGTTTTGCCAGCTTGGAAGAACAACTCTTCAGAATAATAGCGGGGATATCATCCGGACCAGCGGTTTTTTCTATGTTGAGATCTTTTAGGACTCTCGCCACAGCACGAGTGCTTAGGTGCTGCTGGTAGGTGATTGGTTGGCAACTGTTGTTTATTCGATGTTAACTGGACTGTGACTGGACTATTGCTATTTTGAGGGTATATTTTTACCCCGAACTGAAGGCACTTGCTGTGACTTATATTTTGCAAGGAATAAAAATAGGTGTACGTCCGGACTTTGTAATGAGCCATTAAAATACCACGTCCAAAACATATCTGAACGCTCATTTTAAGTTTGCAGTCATCTCAATATCACTGAATCTTCGCCGAGTTACAATGCGCTAATGACTTTCACTTCTCGTGTTTGGGGAAGTTCTGTAGACAACTAAATAGATGGTTAAGCATTATCGTTAAGCATATAAAACAAAAGTTTATCTAAATAGGTATGCCAAGTTTGGTCAATTGAAAACCCCCTGACCATACGATCAAAAGTATTTCAAAATTCACCTGAATTTCACCGAAGATTTCACAGGTTTTAATTGTCCTTTTCCTTTTTCTGAAGACAATGAACCACTACCATTTTCACACACTGACGTTGTTGAATCAGATTTTATCAGGAGCTCCACTCTACTGGGTGTTTTTTCAGCTGAATTTTAAAATGTGCTTTGCAATTGGCAAAGCACCGAGAACGTTACTTCGTTTCTTTGTTTACTATATTCCTGGATTCTTATACCGTGCACATTTTTGATCCAACACACGGCTTTGGTTTGATTGAACATTTCCCAGTCTTCCTCAGTATTTGGGTTTGAATATACACACATACAATTTTATTTTTGATTTAACATCTCAAATCAAAGTACTGGTCCTGAAATATTCACCCTTTCGCTCATCATTGCATTTCTGTTTCTCAATGTCAAAGAACGTTCAGGCAGGTTCATTTTAGAAGCTTTCGAGAACAATCAACGATACGGACATCAAAACCAACGCAGTGCCCTTACCAACAAATCATTGTATCCATTCTGACAACGTTATGAAGTCAAATATAGCCATCCAGCCAGATGCAGCCAGCTCACCATGGCTTCATCTCCATGCAACATCCCTGAGACGATTCAACTAGTAAACAAGCCACAAATAGAAATGTGTTGTATCCTTACTTAATTTTCCAAAAGAAAGAGTTTCATTAGAATAAACTGTTGGGCTTGTAGGTCAAAACATAATTTATTTCCAAGAAAATTGGCAATCCTGTTCAACTGCCTATCAAAAAATATCTCTGTAGTATCGACCATGAGAGATGTGTTTCATAAAGAGAACTTGATAATAATTACCTTTCGAATTGGATTTCCCAGAAATTCGGAATATGTGAAGCAAGTCTTTTATTTTCCAAGCAATAGAGAACTTCTCCGAAGTCTCAAGGCCTTTACACTTTAACAAAAAATTTGTGTCCCCAAGATATAGGCAAACAAAATATCCCAAATTTTTGGAATTTCATAACAGCAAAAAAATGAAAATATATTTGATTTTTATGCAAAAATACACATTATTCAACTTTAACACATACAACCTAATCCAAGGCCATAAATTTGTCTTATTTATTATTTATGTGTAAATGATCCAAGCATAAGTAGACACCATTAGCACAATGATTCATTCCTAAACGCGTTTGCGTCTAATGACTGAATGTCCTTTGAACAGCATTTTGCTGTTTTTCATTGCCGAAATTAGAGCTGAAGGCACTTTGGTTCAAATACTGTCTTAATTCCAATACAGAGCCCCATTCATACAGATAATGGCAACCATTTGAAACCATATGTAATTATGGGAGGTGTCATCATACAGGACGCAGAAGGGAATGTTATGCTTGTCGTTAGGATCAATTTCTTGGGAGTGTACAAACAAGTGGGCTTATTTTTTGATAGATGAGCAAAATGGACCATACTGATAAATGGAAAAAAAAACAAACTTTGAAGGCTTGTTTCGGTTTTCAGAAAGAAAAAAGCAAGCAAATTAGATGCTGCCTGCATTCATTACATGTTGCAAACACTTCGTTTAGAAAAAGTTTAAGGATACTTTTAAAGGCCCAATAAATATTTCTCAAGTAAAAATTATAAGCCGAGCTAAAATGCCTTTCCATTTAATTTTCTTAAAAGAAAACATAACGAAAATAAAAAAAAAGGAGGAAAGTAAAAACCACAAAATTGGGGGATTGATTTAATTTATTAGCACATCCGTTTAATGGTATACCCTAATTGCCGTAGTCTTGTGCTCGTTTGTGTGTGGGTATACTCAAAAACCAAATCGATGACGAGGCCAATTTGAGTAAAGCGTTCCACTAAATCACTTCAAAATGTATAGTTTGAGAACGAGTGTTGACCTTTTTTATGATTTTGTTTGGATTCAAATTTATAACAGTTGAACAGTTATGAATTAAATACACATCATCTTGACCTGTCCTTTTTTGACATTGGTAAAACCTATTAAGCGTTTATTACCTCCCTCTGTGAGTCTGCCTTTCCTCGTCTACAGCCTTAATCAATACATCGAAATAAAATTGAATTTTGAAAATAAGTTCTTTAGAGAATCATCCTTGAGTAGGGTAACACTAAAATCAGCTCAGACGAGAGACTTGAGGAAACGCCAAGATTTCTTGATACGAAAATTAACTTTGCAGATCTTAAATATAATGCAGTAATTTGAGGGTCTTCTGTTTGACAAATTGTTTTCGATGTTTGATTTTTCCTGTTTTTCGACACTTTTGCATGGTTTTGCCATGTTTTTTTTTTTAAAGGAATGCAACTGCATTTACCATGAAAATTTCATAAATATCTGTTTATGCCGTTAAGAAGCCCATGCCGGACATGAGAACAAACAAATATACATCCATTTTTGCATGTTATAAAAATTTCGTACACCTGGGCGTATACGTGTTTTTCTTATAGTTTATTGTTTCTTTTATTCGCTGGCGCTGTTTTTTAATTCTTGGGTGTAAAACTTACGTAATTGTATTTGTATCAATTATTATCTTTGTTGTCTTGAACAATAATGTCGACAATGACTAAGCCCAGTTAAAGATCCAAAGAACCGTCCGACTGATCCTTGGTGGTCAATCTGGAATCCAGAGCTACATAGCTGTTGATCGAAAAATATCCGACAAAAGTTCCATAAGCATAGCTCATTCGACCAAGAATATCAGTTGTAAATGGAACATCACTTTATCTGATGATGGTAACATGATGACAGTTGTCAAATATTTGCTAAGGCTAACAAGTTTCAACTTATGGGCCCTAGTGTTCCAGTTCTTCAAATATTGATTTTTCCAGATAAATAAACGAGTATTTTAATAATCAAAATGTGGTATTTGGTTTTCAACATAGAAATAAAGCCCAGTTTTTCAAAAATTTGTATCCCTCGATGGTGATAAAGAAATTTGGAATACAAAAGTATACGTGCGAATCATGCGAATCATTAGCCGAAATTTATTCTTATGATTTAAATGGAATGGAATTGTTTGACGATATCCAAGATGACATTTTTCTCTTGAAAAGGGTCGATCTCAAGGAATACTATTATACATTTCATCTTTGGGGTTGGAGTCTTTTAAACACTTGTGAAGGCTTTAAATATTTTTTCGACTATACCAATTGTCCGTGGCTTCGTGTAGGCATATTTCTGTTACTAGGCCTTGAACGGATACGAACACGCGGTTAACCAGTAGCAAAAGATTGTGTGTGTACGAATTATATATTTCTCAATAAATGTTACAGTTAATTATGATATTCCGACATCAAGGACCTTCTACAAACTTGATTGATTTTGTACAAGTGTATAATGAAGAGAAGTGACAAATGGGATTTACACTTGTTGCCTTGTGTTACAGGCCCCAGAACCCATAACATTAGTTGTGATCGTGAAAAACTTTATATCACCTGACACATTTTTTTTTATTTTGCTTGATTTTTTTTTCACAAATACTTATGAATTTTTTCCTAATTATCATTAAAACACGAAGTTTACGAATATTGTATAATAATATTTACAAAAGGTTTTCCAGGAATGATTCTTTGTTTTTGGTATCCATTCTTTAAATCCTTCATGGAAACGTGGCTGAAGCGGTTTGTTTTGTTGATTTTTAACTTGTGGTGGGCACTATCGAACGATTAAAACTATCGATAGTTAGATACTTTAAACTATCGAACGAATTCGTTCATGCATTCATTTGTTCTGTTGAAGAAGAATTCGGTTTTTTTCATTATTTTATACTTCTTTAACAAAAAAAAAAACATTATCCGAATACATATTTGTTTTTATTTGTTTCCATTTTTTTTTTCAACTTTTGATTGCTTAGTAACAAAGGTAATCCAAGCTCTTAACAACACAATAATACGCGTCGCATGAGACCAATTATGACAATACGATGAGTTGTTCGCGAGATAATTGAGCTGAAAAAACATAACGCACGTCCGCACATACGCACGTCCGCACATACGCACATACGCACATACGAACACACATACACACACACACACATCATTATAAAAACGCTTGATTTGGATTCTAGTCACCTTGAAACATGGAGATATGCAAAAATTGGAGATTCACAAAATCGGACCCATTACAATAACTTCCTCTGGGAAGTTAAAAAAAAACAACAATTTTTCATATCATATATTTCAATACGGAATTGCACTTTCGGAATAAATTTCCAAAATAATGCTATATCCCGCAAACAAAATAGTACTACCTCCTTTTCCAAAAAGTAGTAAATCTCGTAAGTAAAAAATTTGCGGTCTTATGACATGCGGTCACTTATTTTGCGGTCTGGCGGCATGCACCGGTCTTCAATTATTTTTTAAAAAATATACATAAATAAACGAAAAAAAGGAACATAAGTCATGTATTCAAGAAAGAAAAAAAAAACATTTTAACATTCGCAATCGAATTAAATGTTTATCTCTCTTCGAACCCTGCTGTTTTTATTCAATTGCTTTTTTCATTCGATTGTAACATTGAACATTTCTTTGAATTAATGAAAATAGTAATACTATTTTAGTTCGATTACTTTTTTCGTTCTCATTCGCTATACGTTTGTCAACGGTGTAGCACGTGTTTATTAGTGATTGCCTAAAAATTTCTGTAAAAAGAAACAGCAGTGAAATGGAGGGTGAAGGATTCATCCTCCATAAGACTAAAAAC
>CAKKXW010001217.1:0-13624 GCA_920937365.1 Sphaerophoria rueppellii | reverse complement strand
TCATGTATGGTGCAGAGACATGGACTATGACAACATCTGATGAAAACGCTTTGGGCTGCTTTGAGAGAAAAATTCTTCGAGTGAGTTTTGGTCCTGTCTGCATTAATGGAGAATGGAGACGAAGATTCAACCAAGAACTGTACGAGCTGTACAGCCAGAAAAGTAAAGTTCCAACGTAGAGTCTTCGAATCCAACTCTGAAGGACGTCGCAGAAGAGGAAGACCGCGACTACGGTGGAGCACACAGGTGGTAGAGGACCTGAATCAACTTGGAGTGCGAAACTGGAGACAGTTTAGCCAGGGACCAAGCTGGCTGGAGAAGTTTGTTGGGTGAGGCCTTGGTCCGACCTGGACTGTAGCGCCACCATATATAAAGTAAGTAAGTATTAGCTAGTTCACCATGGGATTATCATAAAAGTTGATGAAGTTTGCGTCTCAGTGAAAGAGCAGGGCATGTGAAGAGAAGGTGATTGTTTCCTCTTCTTCCTCATCCATACAGCTCTTGGCAGAAGTCATTTGAGGCTACACCAAATTGCTTGTCTGCTTATAAGAGAGTGTACGGACACCTATTAGGGAGCTAATATGAAATCTGCTTTGAGATAACAAGTCCTTAGAGCGCCTTAGGTCAAGTGACAGCCATATGAGCTGTGCGGCTGCGCACGTAGGTAAATTGTACCACGTAGACCTTGTTATCGTGAAGACTGTTTCATTTAGCAAAAGTTTGCATGTAGCTATCGGTATACCTATCTCTTCCCTTTCAGGTGAGATAGGTATGACGGTTCCATTTTTAGCGAATTCGTCAGCTCTACAACTTCCCGTGATGTCGCTGTGGCCCGGTACCCAGCAGAGGAATATTTTTTACTTACTTACTTACCTTACATTGCCTACGTATACTCATTTCCATCTTATTGGGGCATATGCCTAAAAATCAAGTAAATACTAGATCAACAAGTACAAGGTCAAATCTGTAGTATTAACTTCATTTGATATGCATAAGAATAAGTAAATACTAGCTAGCATTTACCCATAGTAAATACTACATTCATCAAAGTAAAAACTACATATTCACTACTCAGGCATTTAGTTACAGCAATTGTAAAATAATATTGATTGCAATACTGGACTTAAAAAGTAACAAGAAAATGTTTAAAGGGTCAAATCCCTTTAGGAAATCCTTGGTGACTTTAAATAAGACCGAATTCGAAAAAAATTGGCAGTATTTCGTTTTTAAAAACGAAACAACGCCAAATTCTCAATTTGGCTTTATTTCGATTTAGAAAACGCAATTTGGCAGTATTTCGATAGGAAGTTATGCAGAATTAGGTTCCCAAGTTTGACGAAGAATGCAGGCAGGCCCATGCACCCAAGCAGGAGGCATACAAAGCGGCGCTGCATAGAAGGACAAGATCTGCTCGTGAGCTCTACGAGCAAAAGAGAAGAGAGGAACGCCGGCTTCTCAGGAGGAAAAAGAGAGAGCATGAGAAGCGTCAGATCGAGGATGTTGAGAGAGCCAACAGCAGGAATGAAGTTCCGAGGTTTTACCGAAAGGTTAAACAGCTGGCTCAAGGCCATCGAGTAAGAACCGATGCCTGCAAATGAACATCATATTAGAATCGCAGTCAATGCTGGGGATTTGGAAAGACCACTTCTGTAGACTGTATAACGGCGAGGACGAACAAAACACCGCCGTCAGACGGGAGCCTTTCATTGGACAAGATGATAGCCAACAATTCCGTGAACCTGACCTAGAAGAAGTAAAAACAATATCACTGCTGATATCCAACAAAGCCGCTGGAGCATATGGACTAGCTGCTGAGTTGTTCAAAGCAACAGGCGACGAGCTAGATAGGAGCATGCACCAAATCATCTGTAAGATATGGTCAGCGGAATGGCTGCCCGATGAATGGAACCTCAGCATTGATTGCCCGATCCAGAAAAAGTAAGATCCTCAAAACTGCGCCAACTACAGAGGAATCGGTCTACTAAACATCGCCTACAAGATCCTCTCTGCCGTAATATGTGGACGTCTGAAGCCTTTTGTCAACAATCTGATTGGTCCTTATCAATGTGGCTTCAGGCCAGGAAAGCCAACCATCGACCAAATTTTCACGTTGCAGCAGATCGTGGAAAAAACCTATGAACTCCAAATCGATACCCACCACCTTTTCATCAATTTTAAGGCCGCGTATGACAGCATCTACAGAGACGAACAGTAAAGAGCTATGTCTAGTTTTGGAATCCCTGCCAAGCTCGTTCGCTTGTGCAAAATGACGATGGAGAACTCACGCTGCTCCATCAAGGTTGGCAACGAACTTACGGAATCTTTCGACGTTAAAAAAGGATTCAGACAAGGCGATGCACTGTCGTGCGATTTCTTTAACATCGTTTTTGAGAAGATAGTGCAGAACTCCAACGTCAACACCAGAGGCACTATCTTCCAAAAATCTGTTCAACTTCTCACGTGCGCCGATGATATTGATATAATGGGAAGAACACAGCGTGATGTCAATAGTCAATGGCGCCTTTGTGAGAATTGAGACAGAAGTGGCAAAAATGGGTTTAGCGGTAATGAGGGAAAAACGAAGTCACAATAGACACATAAAAAAAAAATAGAGTGGCGCGACAGCTCTTGAAGAGCCAAGGCCTAAGTGGCTTACTCTCATCAACAATTCTCTAGGTGCGTGTGAAGAATTGAGGGGACCTACAATTTTACGCCGATTCCGAACGGCAAAGTTGAGAAGCACTTTTTCATGACAGATGATACTCTTGGAAGTTTCGTCAGTTCTTCGCAAGAGGCAGTGTCCGTGAAAGATGAAATAAAAAACTTTGGGCCCGAGTAGGATTCGAAACCACGACGTTCTGCCTAGCAGCCAACGCACCTAACCACTAAGCTACAGACACATAACTTCGATGTAATAGAGGAGTTTGTCTACCTATGCTCCGCTATAAACACCAGCGCCGAGATCAGACGAAGAATAACTCTTGCTAATCGCTGTTTTTGTGGGCTAAGAAAGCAATTGAGTGGAAAAGCCCTCTCTCGAGCATCTAAGGTAAAATTGAACAACACCCTAATCTTCGGAGTCCTGCTCTATAGTGCAGAAGCATGGACCTTGACGAAATCGGATGAAAGTTCCTTAGGCTTTGGTCCCATGTGCATTGAAGGGGAATGGCGAAGAAGATAAAACAGCGAACTTTACGGGTTGTACATCAACATGGACCTAGACAGAAGGATCAAGGTCAAGGTCCAGAGACTCAGATGGCTCGGTCATTTAGAGCCAATGACACCAATGCTTCGGCCCGGAAAGCCTTCGACACTATTCCCGAGGGACATAGGAGGAGAGGAAGACCGCTACTCAGGTGGCGAACTCAAGTGAAAGAGGACCTCAATCAACTTGGAGTTCAAAACTGGAGACAGCTATAGCTAAGGACCGAGCTGGCTGGCAGAGACTATTGATTGAGGCCCAAGTCCACAACGGACTGTAGCACCACCTTAAGTAGGTAAGTAAGGTTACCAAGTCAGAAGTCCTACTTATGTGGGTCACTATGGGAGTAGTATCAAATTTCTTTTATCTTCTATCGGATAAAAGTCCTAAATGAAAAGAAATGGGTTTATTAAAATTTATTAATTTATTTGTCACTATTTTATGGAAACAAAATATGTTCATCGTAAAAATAAAATTACACGCAGTTACAACTATAAAAAATCTTATAAATAAAAAGGACAATTTTTATTTATACTATTCGTCGACAAATTTGACAGAGCAATTGATTTTTCAAAGCTGCTGCCGTTGCATTTAATTTGGAAAAGGAACCACCACGCACCTTTGTAATGTACGCTTTGTAATGTAAGCAGATGCTGCATTGCAATTATTCAACTGGAACATTCAAAAGCTCGTTTCGCTCCCAAGGAAACGAGCGGTAAAAATGTTGCCCAAAAGAGAATCAATTTGGGGTGTGAAAATAATAAAAATTGTTTATAGTTGTAAGTGATTGTACGTGAATAGCTTACTGATTAGCTCGTTCGACGAAAAAACGTTATGGGACCTTGAATCGATTAAAAACGAACAGAATTGCTTTACTGAGGATTGTATCGAAAAATGCATCGTAAAAAAATCCACTCGGTACGAAGCTAGTTTGCCTGGAAAGACGAGTACAGTGTTTTCAACAGTAACCGCGCCGGTGCCATTTCGTGCTTTCAATCTTTAGTTAAACGTCTCTCCAGATCACCCGCAGATCTACTACGGTATGACAGTGCGATAAGAGAACTCATTTTAAGCGGTGTAGCCAAGATTGTGGAAGACGAGTCTGCAGCAGAACAACTTCGTACATCGTGAAGACAAGGCAACTACGAAGCTTCGCGTTGTTTACTTTTATATATTTAGTTTCTATTTAGTTTCTAATGTACAGCTCGGCAGTGAAACGCACAAAGCTCAGATTACGATAGAGTAATGATAAGTTTATTACTAAACGAGTATAATAATAGATTATGTTAACCTTAACAGTATTCCTACATATCAATTTTCGACGCCTCTGCACATGCAGAAGATTGTGCATCGCTCAATGACTGCCTAAAATCAGGTTTAATAACAATTGTTCTTAATTTCAGAACCGGTTTAATTGCTTTGGTTGCAGACATTGAAAAGTAGTGCTCTTGATTCTGACCGGGTACCCGGAACCCGAATTATTCAAAATTACATGGGTACCCCAGGTACTCGAAACATAAAGATAGTGTTTCCAGTTACCCGGGTACCCGGGTACTCGGTACTCTTACACAATGTTTGAAAAAATGGATGGATGGATGGATATGAATGGAGCGTTCGACGATACAACGGGCTGATATCACCTTTTACATTAATATCCAAGCGATAATAAAAGTGACTCTACTGGCAATTGAGGTAAAATCAAAACTTGTTTCATGCTGTCACAAGGAGATAAAGGTTCTTGGGGCACAGCACATTAGACTCTGCTGGGTCCCAGACCACAGCGGCAAGGAGAAAGCCGATGAATTAGCAAGATTAGGACCAACGCTTGACGTTAATCAAGCTCAGCTAGTTAGCCTCCCATCCATTAAATCTAAAATAAATAATTCTGATGAATGACACCTGCGGCCCAACAAGAAAGATCTGGTCATGTCTTAACAAACAAAGAACGGAAAGAATTATGCAATTACACATAAGATCACTTCGCTCTATTTTCAGCATAATGACCGGATATAATCTGTTCAGGATAGCCGAAATGTAGCAGTAACATACGTTAAGGGAACATCATAGTAGAATCGCAGTCAATGCTGGGGATTTGGAAAGACCACTTCTGTAGATTGTATAACGGCGACGACGAACAAAATACCGCCGCCGTCAGACACGAGCCTTTTATCGGCCACGATGATAGCCAAGAATTCCGTGAACCCGACCTAGAAGAAGTAAAAACCGCAATATCACGGCTGAAATCCAACAAAGCCGCTGGAGCAGATGGACTAGCTGCTGAGTTGTTCAAAGCAACAGGCGACGAGCTAGATAGGAGCATGCACCAAATCATCTGTAAGATATGGTCAGAGGAATGCATGCCCGATGAATGGAATCTCATCATCCGATCTTGAAAAAGGGAGATCCTCTAAACTGCGCCAACTATAGAGGAATAAGTCTACTTAACATCGCCTACAAGATCCTCTCTGCCGTAATATGTGAACATCTGAAGCCTTTCGTCAACAATCTGATTGGTCCTTATCCAAATCGATACCCACCACCTTTTCATCGATTTTAAGGCCGCGTATGACAGCATCCACAGAGACGAACTGTACAAAGCTATGTCTAGTTTTGGCGTCCCTGCCAAGCTCGTTCGCTTGTGCAAAATGACGATGGAGAATTCACGCTGCTCCATCAAGGTTGGCAACGAGCTCACGGAATCTTTCGACGTCAAAAAAGGATTCAGACAAGGCGATGCACTGTCATGCGATTTCTTTAACATCGTTCTTGAGAAGATAGTGCAGAACTCCAACGTCAACACCAGAGGCACTATCTTCCAAAAATCTGTTCAACTTCTCGCGTACGCCGATGATATTGATATAATGGGAAGAACACAGCGTGATGTCAATGGCGCCTTTGTGAGAATTGAGACAGAAGCGGCAAAAATGGGTTTAGCGGTAATCGAGGGAAAAACGAAGTATATGCTGTCTTCGAGGAAGGACACCTAACACCGACTGCTCGGACAGAACGTCACAATAGGCACATATAACTTCGAGGTAGTAGAGGAGTTTGTCTACCTAGGCTCCGCTATAAGCACGGGCAATAACACCAGCGCCGAGATCAGACGAAGAATAACTCTTGCTAATCGCTGTTTTTTTGGGCTTAGAAAGCAATTGAGTGGACAAAATCGGATGAAAGTGCCTTTGGCTGTTTCGAGAAAAAAGTTCTTCGGGTCATCTTTGGCCCCGTGTTTATTGAAGGGGAATGGCGAAGAAGATACAACAGCGAACTTTACGGGTTGTACAACGACATGGACCTAGCCAGAAGGGTCAAGGTCCAGAGATTCAGATGGCTCGGTCATTTAGAGCGAATGGACACCAATGCTCCGGCCCGGAAAACCTTCGACACTATTCCCGAGGGACGTAGGAGGAGAGGAAGACCGCGACTCAGGTGGCGCACTCAAGTGGAAGAGGACCTCAATCAACTTGGAGTGCAAAACTGGAGACGACTAGCTAAGGACCGAGCTAGCTGGCGGAGACTGTTGATTGAGGCGCAAGTCCACAACGGTCTGTAGCGCCACCTTAAGTAAGTAAGTGAGTAATATACGTTAAGTATACTTAAAATAGCTGTAAAGGAACATATTTATTAATATATCGACCTGCCGGCCGGTTAGAGTACGAAAAAAACAAGTATATAAATAAGAAATGTATATGTATACAGTAATTATTATTGTCTAATGTTAAGACTGACAACAAAATGTTTCAAATTAATAGCCCTTTTGCATTTCACACAACCATTCGTGTTGATTGATGACGCAATCATCTTGTCTGTCAATTTTTTTGATTATCTGTCAATCCCCACACTTATATGTTTCGTAGCAAAATTGAATCATTGCTGAGCCATTATTAACACCTCTGCATTATTGTGAAGCATTAAGAACCGTTTCTTTGCTTGTAATGTACTTAGTTCCGCCAAATCAGCCACCTCAATACAAACTCTACATATACATATTATATTGAAGTAAGAATTATTTCCAGCAAAACAACTGTCAACTAAAAAGAAATATATTTTCGGACGGTTCACCTGGGTTCCGTTAAATGTTTCAATCGCGTGCTGCCTTCCATTAGGCCGAATAGATTGAAGTTGATTTTTCGGTAGCTTTTTCACCAGTGGAACCCTGTACCATGCTTAACAATTTAACTGTTCAACTTCAAGTAGGTGCCTCAAAGTTGAAAAATTAAAGTTCGTGTTCAAGTGTGCCTGTGTTCAGCCTGTGTACAGGCGAATGTTGCTACTTTAGCGAAACACCTCTTCTAGGTATTTATTCTATTACTGCAGCAATGTATTATTCCACGAGAAAGAAATTGTAGATTGCAATTAATGACGGCTTAGATAATGTAAGTTTTGTTATGTGCATTGTTTGGGGAAGCCGGTTCATTTAGATTTTGAGTAAGTTACTTTAATTGCCTGTGTGCTGGTTATTTAAGGAATTATGATGGAAATATCCTGATTGAAGTTTTACATTGGTTTCGTTTTGTTTTCTTGTGAGATATTCGGGGCAGGTTTTTTTAGTAGATTCGAGTCAGAATAATTTGCTTTCTATCATTTGGATAAAGTAAGGCGTTATTGAAGCTTATGTTCAGTGCAGAGCATATCTGAACTTTTGGCGTTACTTGGGGTGGCAGACAAAGTATTTATTCTTGCATGCTGCTATCGTCACTATTCTGTAACAAGGCACAAGGTTTAGGAATTGTAGAACTTCGATTTTATGTTCGTCAGCCTCAGCCGTGAGTGTTTTTCTTTTTTCTACAGACGAAGTGACCATGTGTTTAGAGTTATTCCGAGGATCGGTAGCCATGGGCAGACTCTCTTATGCAATTCTGTCGTAACTCGTATTTAAAAGTCCTTAAACGTGTGCAGCTAGCCTAAATTATAATAAAGTGGGCATATTCTTTTATCAACCCTTATCTGGTGTGTCTGATAGTCATCGTGATAAAAATTTTAACTTAAAATATTATTATGTAAAGGGTTTTCCAATAAAGGGTGTTATTTTGATATTCAAAGAAAAATGGCACTTTTTGAGATAAATTATCCGATGTTTATTTAGTTATTAAGAGGAAGGTATGTCGTTAATAGTGGAACACAACATCAGCCAAATGGCCGCCACGACCACGCTAACAGGACCATATCCTTTTCATGAAACTTTCCATAACCAAATCGCAAAGTGGCTGCCCTATGTCCTCGATAGCGTAACGAATTCCATCTTTGAGGTCTTGAATCGACGCTGGGCTGTTGGCGTGGACCTTATCTTTCACGTTGCCCCAAGGGAAGAAGTCGCAAGGTGTTAAATCACAAGATCTCGGTGGCCAATTGTCATCACCTCTACCAGAGATAACACGGTCCGGAAACTTTTTCCGTAAAAGATCGATGGTTTCATTGCTTGTGTGGCACGTAGCGCCAGCTTGTTGAAAGTAAACGTTGTCCAGATCAATACCATCCAATTCCGGCCATAAAAAATCATTAATCATCTTACGATAGCGCAATCCATTGACCGTTGCTCCAGCCTCATTTTCAAAAAAGTAAGGTCCAATGACCTGCCGGACCATAAACCGCATCCAAACAGTCACGCGTTGAGGATGGAGAGGCTTTTCAACAATAAATCTTGAGTTTTCCGAGCCCCAGATGTGACAGTTTTTGCTTGTTAACGCAGCCTTCGAAGTGGAAATGGGCCTCATCAGTCAAGATGATTTTTCGTTGAAATTCCGGATCATTTTCATGCATTTCAAGGACCCAATCAGCAAAGACACGACGTTGTTGATGATCAGCCGGCTTGGGTTCTTGTGTTAACTGAACTTTATATACACAAATGTATCTTCTACTTGTTTTGAAACAACTCCTCTTAAATATTTACAACATAGTATACACTAAATTTAATATTATTACCTATATCAAAATATATGTTCTTCAGTTCTTCATTAAATATATTATAAAAACGTTCATGATATCTTCTCATTACTCAAATAATATCTCAATACGTTATGGGTCCAGGGGACCACAAGGAAATATGGCTTGAATTTTAATTAATTTAAATAAAAAAATGATAAAGATTTGTATGCAATAGCCTTTTTTCTATTTGATGTGAGAATTTCAATTCGTTTGAAATTTCCTGGAAAGAAAACTCTGCAAAATCTTAGTTCGAAATACCGAACTGAAAATAAAATGGCACGTCAAGAATCGATTAGAAAATAACGTAACGGTGAAAATTTCCACACCTGGAAACATGAAATGATGAATGTTCTTGAACTTAATAATTTAGAAGGAACCATAAGGAAATGGATAATGAAAAACTCAAAAAAGCAAAAACTAAAATTGTTTTATCATAGACGAATCTGTTTTTATCCACATTGAAAATGAGAAGACTGCATTATGCGATATGCGAAAAATTGGAAAATTTATATGAAGACTCGGGATTACCAAGGAAGAATGCAATTCCATGACTGATTATGTGAATGATGTTTTTCGTACGACAAATAAATTGGAAAGCATTAAATTCCCAATTTCATCGGAATGTGTGATTTTACTCTCTGGTCTTGGTCACGAATTCAAGCCTTTCATCATGGGAATTAAAAGCAGCTGTACCACTGGAGAAGCAATCAAGGCAAAACTGCTTGATTAAGATTATGGAAAAGTCAAGTCCGAAAACGCATTTTTGAGTGCTATTCTAAGAAAAAATTCAAATCCAATAATCTTAAATGTTATGAATGTAATAAAAAAGCTCATATATCTAAAAATTGTCCAGAAAAGAAAAAACCTCAAGGTTCTAAGAAGACAGAGTATAAGAACAAGGAGTTTTATACCGCACTGTCATGTCAGACGAAGTACATTGATGCATATGACTGCTTATAAGAATTGTATGACTCAAGTAAAACCATCTCTAATATCAGAAATTGTAACTGCCAACAACCAAAAAATGAATGTATCTGGTGTTGGTAATATTTCAATGTTTTTTTAATGAACAGATTGAAGTTAACAATGTTCTCTAATGTACCAGAATTACCGGCTTACTTGTTGTCTTTGATCAAATTGTTAAGCGTGGAAGCAAAGTGATTTTTAATGAAGACACGTGTAATATTTTCGATACAAATGACGAACTTTTGTTCAAAGCTATATCATCTGGTGGGGTAAACAAGATCAAAGGGCGTTGTCATGTATGCTTGCAAGTGGATCTTCTCAATTAATGACATAGCATAGGCGATTATGACATCTCAATTATGCAGACTTGTGTCGAATGAAAAATGGAGCAGCATTTTGAAGAAATGCGAGACATGTATGAAAGGTAAGCAAACTCGTTTGCCATTTACTAAGCACAATGGAACACGTGCTAAGAACCTGCTTGACCTCATAGGCTCTGATCTCTGTGGACCTATGGAAGTGAGATCTATCGGAGGGTCAAATATTTTTAAACGTTTATAGATGATTTCGCCCGAGAGTTTTTATTTATTTTTTAAAACGAAATTCTGAAGTTTTTGAATCATTTAAGGAATTTAAAAAAATGATTGAAACGCAAGAAGGGCGAAAAATCAAGATATTACGCACTGATGACAATGGAAGCGAATATATTATACAAGATTTTGAATCTTTCTGCAAGCGTTCACCAGAAGTCCAATACGTACACTCTAGAGCTAAATGGTGTGCGAGATGTCTGATTTTCGATGTTAATTTAGACAAATCGTACTAGGGTGAAGCGTGAAGCTGTGAATACTGCGGCGTATGTAATAAACAAATCAGTCAACAGCTATTTCAATGACAAGAATCCTGATAAAATCTGGACCGGTGTCAAGGTCTATTTGTATGGGTTGAAAATATTCGGATCACCTGTAATGGTTCATATCCTGAAACAAAAACGACTTAAGTGGGACCCCAAATCGACACGAAAGTTGTTCGTTGGTTATTGCGAGACAAAGAAGATTTGTATAAGTCGTAATGTATTTTTTACCGAGAGTGATTCAAAATTGATTGACAGCGTTCCAATACGTATCAAGATCAAGATTGAGTGGGGACATTGAAGTCACCAACCGAGTTTTAGCAAAAGAAGAAAACCCATCTGTCGAAAACGAAGCAATAGAAGAAAGTACATTCCCATTGGTCGAAAATACAGCAGTTGAAGATGCGAAACAAGAACCTATTGTCAATTTGAAGAGGACGCATGTGTTGACTCATCGGAACCGGAACCATTCCATATTCTTCTTTTAGAAACGAAAATACAGATCCGGCAACTTTAAAAGAAGTTCACAAAAGTGAATATAGAAATAGTTGGAAAATAGCTATCAAGAAAGAGTTGGAATCACTACAAGATAACAATGTATGGACACTTGTGAATCTCCCACAAGGAAGAAAAGCGGTTAAATCAAAGCGGGTGTTCAAGACCAAACGAGATAATGACAACAATGTAATCTGTCACAAAACAAGATTAGTGGCGAATGGCTTCTCTTATTTCTCTCAGTTTGGCATTGATTATGTTGAAATATTTTCTCCCGTCGGGCGCTACACATCAATTCGTTTTCTCATTGCTTGGGCTGTTAAGAGTAAAATGAAGATTGATCAAATGGATGCAATAACGGCGTTTCTGCAAGGGGATTTTTCTGAGGAAATCTATATGGAACAACCGGAAGGATACACCGATGGCTCTACACGGGCATGCAAATTACATAAGTCCATCTATAGATTAAAACAAAGCAGTCGACAATGGAACCGTAAGCTTGACGAATGCTTGAAATCATTTGAGCTTATTCAATCCCAAATATACCCTTGCGTTTATTTCCATCAAGATTTAAGTCTGATAGTTGGGATTAACGTAGACGATCTTCTTATTTCTTGGCGTGAAGAAAAAATCAGAGATGAACTAAAAACGTCAATATGTAATTCTTTCAAAATAAAAGATTTAGGGGCGGCAAGAAGTTGCATAGGACTTAACATAACTTATGAGTTATGACGATAAAATCCAACCAAATACCACCAGGGTATTTGGTTGGATCAATCGAAATATATCGCTGAAATCCTGAATAGGTTTGGAATGTCCGATTGTAAGCCAGTAGGTACTCAAAGTGATCCTCATCAAAAATTATCAATTCAAACGATAGAAGGAGAAGAAACCAAAAATATTCCTTACCAGGAAGCTGTTGCAAGTCTTTTGTATTTGGTTCAAGGATCAAGGCCCGATATAGCATTCGCTGTGAACGATGTAAGTCGATTCAATTCTAAACACGGAAAGGCACATTGTGCAGCAGATAAACGGATTTTCAGGTACTTAAATGGCTCAATAAACTTAAAGTTACATTTCGAAGGTTTTGAAGACTTAAAATGATTTTCCGACTCTGATTGGGCATCTGATATTGACAAACGGCGTTCTTGTACAGGATTCGTATTCAGTTTAAGCCTTGGTGCAATATCATGGAGTAGCAAAAGACAACCTTCCGTTGCGCTATCAAGCACTGAGGCCGAGTACATGGTTTTATCCGCAGCTGTTCAAAACGCAACCTGGCTCAAACAGCTTGGTGAAGAAATAAATCCATCTTTCAAGAAACCAATCTTAATTGCCTGCGATGATCAGAGTGCAATCAAACTAGCTAAAAGCAACTGTTTTAGATCAAGGTCTAAACATATAGAAGTCCGTCATCACCATTTTCGCGATCGAATAAACGACCAGACCTGTACGTCAGCAACAGAAGATATGAAAGCTGATAATTTAACTAAAAAATTTTTCATACTCAAACCCATAATGGAACAATTATTAAAACATCAACTTTGCATTTAAAATATGGGTTTGAGTATTACAAATTCAAAACTATGTTATTTAAATATTTTAATAAGTGGGGGTGTCAAAATATTATTATGTACATTACATGTGTATCTTCTACTTGTTTTGAAACAACTCCTCTTAAATATTTATATTTTTTTTTACACACTATCAGAATTGGTCGTATAGGCTTATAGCAAGCACCATCTTACGACCAATGGTTTGCCAACACAGGACTGTGTTATACCACCGGCTCATCACTTAGTGTGGTGTTAGTTGTTAGTAAACACATAACGAAAACAAAACAAATAATACAAAACACATAAATAATTAACATAAAATAGAGACAAACAAAACATTACGAAATTAAAAATAAACATTAAGAAAGTGGAACACTGATTTTCAAAATTATTTTAAGTTGATTTTTACTTAAATTAAAATCAAAAAGTTTTGAGTTCCAGTTTATAAGTTTACCCATACGTGTCAAAGGCTCATGCATTCCATAATTTGTACGGTGAATATTGATCTTAATCAGATCCTTACTACGGAGATTATAACCTCCCCCTCGAGAGCAAAACAAAATTTTATAGAGAAGGTCAGGAGCATCAGTGACTCCAGTTATAATTTGATGGAAAAATACAATATCA
>CAKKXW010001209.1:0-13640 GCA_920937365.1 Sphaerophoria rueppellii | reverse complement strand
ACATCTGATATCCGGATTTTCTCAGATAGTCAGGCAGCTATAAAGTCCCTGGACTCTATCTCTACAAACTCGATTATTGTCCAAAACTGTCGATCGTCTCTAATGGAGATGGCACAACAGTTTAACATTTACTATTAAGAGAAGTAACATCAGGTGGAACAACATAACCACCTGTCAGGCAACGAAAAACATTTGGCCTAATTTGGACTTAAAGAGATCTAGATGCTTAATATCTCTAAGCAGAGCGCATATATAAGCTCCTTAATTGCTGTCATTACTGGACACTGTCTGATTGGATGACACGCTGCGCGACTGGGCGTATTTTCTAATGATTTCTGCAGAAGCTGCATGGATGAGGAGGAGGAGGAAACAATTCTTCACCTCCTCTGTACCTGTCCTGCTCTGGCTCATAAACGTATGATTCACTTAGGATAATACTTCTTCAATGATCTAAACGATCTCGTACATATTAATATAATTAATCTTCTACGTTTCGTAAGGAACTCTAATTGGTTTCAATGAGCTTTCGAATAAAAGCCTTTCTAGATTCATGTAGTATCACAATGGGCCTTTGATTGGCCTATGTGTGTCTTTTAACATCCATGACAGCCACTTTAACCTAAACTAACCTAATATATCCTTACTAAGGATGGCACTACAGTTTAGGTGAGCCCAGCCCTATATATAACAAGAGTTTTCTAGCATCTGGCTCCAGTTCGAATGCCAAGTTGGTTGATGTCCAGTTGTGCAGTTGTTTTCACATACTGAACTGAGAGGAGTTCTACACAAAAAATTCCGCCATCCGCTTCCTTAATCTTTAGAATTTTCTATTCTGTTAACACAATTTTGTAGACATTTTTATAAAGGTGATATGAGGATATATAGTTCATAAAATGATTCGGGTAGTCAAATTAGCAGCTTACACACATATCTACATATTGTATGTAAATAAAAAACTTTAATAAACACCTACACACGTAAGCGCATAATATTAAGTCATAAGTTATTTCACTTAATATTTATGATCTTCCACTGTCTCAGGTTTTCCGCTTTCAATTAATTTAACATAGTTATCATGTCAGCAATTATTTAGCTTTTTTGCTTTCCCCAGGACATATTTTCTGAAACTGGCAATGAATTTAAATGCTTTTTGGATAATTTTAACTTAAACGTAGATTTATTTAAAGCCAGTCAAGTTTTGTTTGAAACTTAAAATTTTTCAATTTTATTTTTTTTTCAGTTCTCTATAAATGCAAAAAGTTCTCTCTATTTATTCAACGCCCCAAAATGGAAACCAATTCGTTTTCCCAAATGTGACATTAATGATTTGCTTTTTGTCCTACGAAGCTGAATTACACACATCAATTTTTGTTTTGTTTTTTTTTTTTTGTTTGCCCTTTTCTTTTTTTCCTCACTTGCGTTTCATCATTGTAATGTGTATGAGGAATCCATATTAATTTACAAATTGAGCGAACATATTGACAACACAAACCACAAATCCAAGGGAAAGAAATAAACACAAAGCGTTAATAATGCCTGAACATCTAACTATATTAACCGAAATCAAAACATTTTACACACACATCGACACGTCTATACATTTCAATTAGAACAATATGAAGAACATAAGAAAAAACCCGAAATAATAGTTTTTGTTTGTTAGAGTGGGTTGTCTCATGTATATGTACTCATGAAAAGAAGTCAATTTTTTTTTTTAACAAAAAAACAGAAATATTATTAGAAGTTGCAATATTAACACTATTTCTCAAGCATAAACAAATATTTAGTACTTATGCAAAAATATTTTTTTTTCTGTGGACTGCCCTAATTCTGCAGTATATTTTCCATCAAAATTGAGAGAGGAATAATTAGGGGCGATTTTTGTCAAGGCCTGTGCAAGACTACTTATAATGTTAATGGCATTTGTAAGTTTGTGTTGTTGATAGGCATGTAGTCGAAACAGCTCATTTATTTCATTGTGATTGTGTTATTGTAGAAACAGTGGAAGGTGATGATTACCGTGACTTTTCCTATACCTAATTTCTCGAAAATTGTTTTCACATACCTTGGCTGATGATTCCTTCTATAGAGACAAATAACAGGGAAATTAACATATTGGTAACACATTTTTCAGTAATTACCCTTCGTCGCAAAATAGAAATTCGACGATAGAATGTGAAAATAAATTCATGAAATAAGAATATGAATTTCATTTTTCGCTTTAAAACGCATATGACATTTCCTTAATAGAAAATTTAAAACTATGCAATTTAATTTCTTTCCTTTTTATACGTTAAACAACACAAACAGCATAAAATGTAAATTAAACTAAAAAAAATTAAAAAGACAGATATTAATATTTATTTCTTGATTTTTTTGTATTTTGACCTACTAATTGAACAGTAAGGCGAAGTGTTGTTTATTTGAATTTACAGATTAAATTCAGCCACCTACGCCACCTCCAACCCAAACAGTTAAATCAATACATAAGGTTTTATAGAACTTTTAGAGAATATTCAAAGCCCATATTAAATTTATTGTTAATAGGATAAGAACGGAATGTTTTTTTAATTTTTGTTAAAATTTTGTTTAAAATTTTGTTTAAAAAATGTGTTGTTTTTTTTAAATTTCTCGATTAATTCCATTAATGAGTGTGTGGGGGATTTCATTATGTAAGTAAACGCTATGTGCTACCGATGCACGGAATTATTTATCGACCTTAAATTTTCTGTTAAAGGCAATTAATTTTAATTATGTAGAATATTTACGTGACTTTTAGCAGCTAATGAAAGGAATTTTCTGTTTAAACTATTAATTCTTTCGAATAAATTAAAAAAAAAAATATTTATTTGCTGTGCTGCTCACCAAAATATAATTGTTTTATATTGTGATCAATGGCTTAAGGTATTTTCACATGAAAATTCATAAAAAACACAGCTTTTGTATAATAATTTTGTACAATAATTAACCATTATTATGATCGGAATTTTGTGTGTGCACTTCTTCTTATTGACTTTCATCATAATTCTCTTTGATGTAGGTATTCGAAAGATTTGAGATAAAAAATGTAAAAGGATTAATGAATTTGTAGTTTTTAATCATTTTGTTTTTCTGAGCTTAAATTAATTTTTATTTGTGCGAATGGGTTTTTTTTGTGACTTTTTTTCAAAAGAGAGGTTTCATATTAAAAATTTAATAAACTTTTAAGCTCGTCAATGTAAACTACTAGGTATAGTGGTTGTTTTTTCTTGGTTTAATATTATTATTTTTTTTTACGTGCGGTAAACCAACAAATAATTGAGAAGGTTGTGTTAAAAATGAATATTTCAAGGCGACTGATGCTTAACATAATGCACATAATTGTTGTAATGTGTAAGCTTTGGTGCTTTTGAGTTGTCGTTCCATACTTTTAAACATTATTAGATATTATGAACTAGCCCAATCCCTTTTTCCAAAACAGAAATAATTAGTACAAAAAATGTTGAGAAGCAATTATCTGGGTGCGTGTGAAGAATTGAGGGAACCTTCAATTTAACGCCAAATCCGAAAGGCAAATTGAGAAACATTTTTTCTTGACTGATTGATACTCTTGGATATTTTGTCAGTTCCTCGCAAGAGGCAGTATCCTTGAAAGAAGAAATAAAAACACTATGGGCACTAGTAGCACTCGAACTCACGACGTTATGCTTACCAGCCAACGCACCTAACCATTAAGCCACGAGCTACTAAAAACTATATTTAAGAAAAATATGACTGCGACCCGTGAAGTCCACACGACTAACTTCCTGCAGACGAAAAATAAATAAAAACATTAGTTGTTTTGATTGTATACTTGACAAATTAACACGCACGTTGGTTTTCAAAGTCAAATTCCATAAAACTGATGATTTGAGCTTTGTATATGAAATAGACTAGTACTAACAAGAATTGAATTTTTGAATTTTGCTGCTCTGCTTGGTTTGACAGCTCAAAAAAAAGAAGAAGACAAAATTTCCCCAGTGGAGAACAAAATGACAGGAACGAACACAATAAGTAGGAGTGTGTAGTGTAGGCTATATTATATTGAAATAATACGAGTAAGAGAGTTAGGTTGCTTTAAAAAAAAAAAAAAAAAACAACAAAATATTGCGCCGAATTGGTAAGGTTGGTTAGAGGGGAGGAAAAATAAAAAATATTATGCGAAGTAAGGATACGATCGAAAGAACTTTAAGAAGTTTTTAGGTAAAGCTTTAACGTTTTGCTACTAAGTATCAAAACTATTACGAAGGTACTTTGGTATTACACATTTCTTTGTGATCATTTATGAAAGGAAATAGGGTTTACAGAGCGAATGAAAAAAATACATGCTTTTAAAAGCAAAACTAAATGATTTTTGTTCTTTGACCGCGATTTTAAGAAAGCCATGAATGTAATAATAATTCACAATATTTTAAATAAAAAAAAACCTAATTTCAGTTACACTGTATTTTTTGAAATATGTTTTCTGTTAACGGAGAAAAAATGCACAGACATTTCATTCTTTTATGGGTTTTCCAATGGAATTGCAAGAATCCGGTTTCTTAGTGACGTAATTTTTGACGTATTTTGAAGGAAAATCAGGTAGGCATAAGTATACTTTAAACCCTCTTCATGATTGTACAGTGTTAAACATAGCCTCAAAACTATATACCTATGCCTGTTTTTTTGCTTTTATGAGATTTTGTTTTTAATTACTGTTTTGTTCAACAGGTAAACTAGAAAAGTAGTACGCAGTTTGAACAAACAAATTAACTGAAATTGAGAATTTTGCACAAACAAGAGAAATTGAACATAATTTAAAATTGAAACCCTGGAAACCCTAAAAACATCTCAGTTCAATTGAAAAACCGCGGAGCCGATTGCGCTCAAAACCTAATCAGCTTTCAACAACACAATACCGCGCCGAATTTTATGAAAATACGATGAGTGATTCGCGAGATAATCGAGCTGAAAAAAACGTAGTGCACAAACGCACATACGAACACACATACACACATACAGACATCATCATAAAATCATAAAAACGTTTGATTCGGATTCTAGTGACCTCGAAACATGGATGTTCGGGTGCTTATGGAAATGACCCAGGTGCTGGTGTATAGTTATTCTTCCGACGTAGTCGATAGAAAAAAAAACGTGGATAGTCCTATAGTCCTTAGGTTTTATAATTTCTTTATTTGAACTTTCTTCGATGAAGATTTGTGCAAGAAGAGATCGATAGACAGGAAGAAACATTTAAGGTGTGGTGAGTAAAACCCATAATTATGAGTGACATCGTTGTATCGATTTAGGAACTTAGTGTGGAACATTTTGCTAGGTATTCTATTACATTCTGCCGTAAACATTGGAGATATGCAAAAATTGGAGATTCACAAAATATTCAGAGCAATCTTGTGTAGAAAAAGGAAAAACACTGCTATAGGGGTCTCCATATGAGAACTGAAAAGGCAAATTTAATAGCGTTGACGTATGATGGCAGTATGATGGATCAGTTATTAAAGTAAAATATGCAATTGGACTACCAAAGAATTTGCAATCACCACAGTATGTGTACTGTATACACGAGGGAAGCTATGTTCTTTTTACGTTAAAATTATGGAAGGACGTTTTTTCATCTGTTTTTCGTAGCTGAAGATAGACGCTTTATAAAAATGAGATCTGATATTCGTGCAGACGTGTGTGGAGTTTCAGTTCGAAAAAGAAAGAATATCTACCTAGGCTGAAAAGAAAACTCTGCAGAGCGTTGTTTACCCTAACCTTACCTAATATCGAGATGTCACATTAAACTCAACCAAAATCTATGAAAATGTTCATGACCCTATAGTATGTTGCCATCTTCCAAACAATAATTTATGCAAATATTCAAATCTTATCACTCTAACCGGTGAAGGAAAGGGGGAGAGTGTGAGAAAAAAGTAAAAGAAAACGAAAAAAAGTATAAATGTCCGTGACTGTCCCGTTGGCATCCTCTGTCAACATGGCGCTAGCGATAAAAATTCCACTATGACAAGAGACCAATCCCGTTTTAAGTGTTCCTTTTTTCCTTCTCCTTTTTGGATGGTGCTGTTGATGCATGGAAAGATATCTGCATCATTCTGTCAAATCACTCTTTGCTGATGGATTCATATGGAAAAAGGTTTTATGTAAAAAAGAGCTGCGAGCGTAGTATTCTGTAAAAATACTCTCAAGTCAAATGTGGAGCCAAAAAGTTTGAAGGCAGTGAGGGCTAATTTCTAAAAAGCGTTTTTGTGTCCAAAGCAATTTTGTTAAAGAATATTCCTTTAATTTGTCACTTTGAAAACCTTGACTTGCTTAAAATCGTTTCGAGACATTTGAATAAGAATGTCATTGATTTTTGATCTCAGATCATCATAATGAAATCCAAAAGAAGAAATTGTTTAAGACAATATTCGAAGATTCGGAGCATCAGATAACAATAATTACGTCTTCCTTACTATCTGATTCCACAAAAATCAAGTTTTCTGTTGCGTCAAAAAAAAAACACTGTTCCGATATCAATCACTTTTTCAGACAATCTACATACATGTATAGGTATAACTTTTTGTTAAATTCTGTTCTCTCTTTTCATAGTGAAAATTCAAAAATAAAATTTCAAAATTGAAATTATCAAGATATGCAAATCTTCGTCGCTTTGTATATATTCATGCTAAGGGAACCTAAAATGTTTTAAAGGCATTAAATATTTTGACTAATTTTGCAAAAATTGAATAATTTTCTTTGGTTCAGAAGTGGGATGTCGAACAATAGGCACTAGGCAGCTTCCCAATAGTCATAAAACGTACACAAAATGTTAAAAGTCAGCCATTTCCTTGCGGATGTGTGCATTTAAAAGGCGATAAGACATAAGAGCAAAAATTGCATCAATAAATCGAGATTCGTGCTTCTGTTTGGTTTGTAAGGGACACAACATAAATCATTGATATGATTATGAAATATTTAGTAATAAAATTTGTAGTATGAGTAGTTGTAGTAAAAGATGAAGCTGTAGTTGTAGCTTCATACTTGTAGCTTTGAGTTTTTTTTTTTTTTAGCTTCAAACTCTGAAGGTGGATAGTTGTAGCTCTGTAATTTATTGTAGATCTGTATTTGAAAGGGGCCATGTATGGAATATTTGGCGTGCATGAAATGCATGGCATGTATGGAATTTGTGACGTGAATGGAATGTATGGGATGAATGAAATGTTTGGGATGTGAAGAAGCATGTTTTAAAATATTATGGAATGTATGGGACGAATACTGTGTATGGAGCGTGTGTGATGTATGGCGGGAATAGAATGTGTTGTTTGTAAGGAATATGGAATGTACGGTGTGTATGGAATACATACATGGCGTGTACGGAGTCTTAATACGTGTGTTCGAGTTGTATGTCGTGTATGGAATATATGGAATAAATGACATTTGTGGAAGCATGGTTTGCATCGGATGTATTGAATGTATTGCGTAAGGTATGAGATGTATCCAATGATTGGCCTGTATGGCATGAATGAAATGTATGGCGAGTATGGAGTGTTTGATTTGTATAGCGTTTATAGAATATGTATAAGTTGTCTGGCGTGTATGGAATGTCTGGCATGTTTTTAGTATGGGATGTATGCTAACTTTTGTTAATAACTATATAGAAAGAAATATAAATATAAAAGAACCCTAAGCAAAATTGTTAAAATCAAAATTGTCTATTAGTCTCTTCTTGTTTCTGTTTTCTACACTCAAGACTCTACACAATAACTGGGAAAACACTTGACGACTTTCGAACCTTTAAATGCAATAAAGATGGAACGTCCGTTATGAAATATAGTTTTATTGTACTGCAACCAATTTGTTTTTATCCTCCCAATACAAAAAAGTAATTGTATTTGCGTTTTCTTAAGACGTATAGTATTTTGAAATTAACTTTATTTGAAAGATAGTCTTCTGGAATTACAATTTAAAAACAATCGCTGGCATATGAAAGCCAATGCTAGCCTGGACGTAGTCTATTCTGGAAGAACAATATTCGTTGACATTTTCCAACATTTTTGTTGTCGTACTTCGGCATTATCGTAGTGTCCGTAGCTTAATGGTTAGGTGCATTGCCTGCTAAGCAGAACGTCGTGGGTTCGAATCCTACTCGGGCCCAAAGTTTTTATTTCATCTTTCACGGACACTGCCTCTTGCGAAGAACTGACAAAACTTCCAAGAGTATCATCTGTCATGAAAAAGCCTTCTCAAATTTGCCGTTCGGAATCGGCGTAAAATTGTGGGTCCCCTAAAACTTTCACACGCACCTAGAGAATTGTTGATGAGAGTAAGCCACTTAGGCCTTGGCTCTTCAAGAGCTGTCGCGCCACCCAATTTATTTTTTGTTTGTTTTTATTTCAGCATTATCGCGGCAAAATATGTTGTCTTCCAAATATGTAGTTAATCATTTCGGGCTTATCGGCCCAGAGAAAATAGTCAAATGGCGTTAATACGTACGATGTTAGTGATAAATTCGCGGCTCCAGAAGGTGAAAATATGCGTTAGCCAAACACTTCCTTCAATAAATCAATTTTGGATCGAGCTTTGTGACATGTGGCACCGTCTTGTGAAGACCGCAGCTTCTGCACATCATTATTGTTCAATTAATGAAAAAACAAATTCTCAATCAAAGCTCTTATAGCGGTTGCCATTGACTGTAAAGTTTTACTCATGTTGCTACTCATAATAATCATGTTTCTGTCAAATTCAAATCGTTTTTTCACAAGTTGTCTAGAGGAAACTCATGTTAAAATTACCAACCCACCATTTAATAAGTACCAGAAATATGATCACTTAAAAAATCGTTTACGGAAATACTAAACTTGTCAAAATAACTCCTTAAGTCTTATGATGACCACTGACAGTTCTAAAAAGTCAAAAAGTGCGCCTCATCATTTTTACCTGAGGAATAAGCCGACCCTTCCGACCATTAAATCGGGACGAAGAGGTAAAAGCCATTATAGAGAGGCAATACAAAGTACCGACCGACGCGACGCCGACGCCATCAATTCAAAATCATAACAATAATTAATGAAGTTATAATATATCACAAGCAAGTCAGTTATTTAACGTAAGGTTTTCCGCTATCGGATCCTAAGACTTCATGCCAAACCAATGAAGAAGAATAACTTCACTGTATCTTCCAGGTGATATTTCTCAGTTCTTACTTACCTCAATATCTCAAGGAACAAAGAAAAAAAAATGAATCGCCCTATAAATCATAATGAAAGGCCCCTTGAAGACGCATAATGGTGTATTCTATGCCCATCAACGATATGAAAATAAATGAGAGCAATTTCAGCTAAGATACCTCCTTAAAAACATCCGTTTGCTCTTGCCTCATTGTCAGTGCAAAAGTTTTAGCATAGGATTCGGCCTCGTTAAACGGGCCGCCCCAAAAACGTCACTCTTCATAAAATACAAAATCACTTCGATTCTCTTGTGTCGCTCGCAATAGTCTCCTACAGACAGGATACCTACCCATAGGACAAAGTATTGCCATTTGCCACATCAACAACAACGACTACGACGCACGATGACGACAACAAAGAACGGCGACTTCAAGTTTGCATAAGGACATATTTCAAAATAAACGGTTCACCATCGCCGGATGCCATGACACCGATATGCTTGTCCATATGTGTCTCCAAAGCGGAAAGAATTTTGCAAAAAAGAACCCAAAGAGTGAAGAATGATGATATTCCAGTTTTTTCGAAGCTATTTAACGTGTGAAATAAAGTTAGTATAAAGTATAGTCAAAGGTGAGACCGGTCGGTGCTAGTCATGAGAGGAGCACAAATTATGAACGCATATAGCCAATGCTTTAACAATTGCCTCTCCCCATCGCATCGTCGTGGTTTTATTACACACACCGAGTTTGATGTAGAAAATGAGACAGGGAGGCATAAAGACTGATACATACAATATTGCCATGCCGCCACGTCAAAGGCGAATGCTCAATTTATGTATAACCATAACTTATCAACCACTTTGGTTAAAAAATTGTTTTCCATAATGGAAGTCGCCTATGTTTGTATTGAAAATCTGCCTGGAAGGGGATTCCTATTTTTCATTACACGACGCGACTATACCAGCTAGCACACCAGGCGCCGACGCTTTTAGGTTTCGCCATGCTATGTGTGACGTGTAATTCATGACATAAAGTATGTTTTTTTTTTTTTTTTTGCTAAATCGTTATGTTTCTTTAAAATGCTTCCTTGGGCTGGGCACGTCGTGCGTCATTGTCATATCGTCTTTGGTCGTACATGAATGCAGAATACAAGAGAAATTGGATAAATTAAGTTTTTTGACCAAATGACATTAATCATCTTATTTAATTTAATTTTTAAATATTGACAACGTATTGTAGAGCGCGGTATAACGTAAAAGTAGCGCATAAGATCAATAAGAGCGTCTTATACATAACAGGAAATCATCAGAGCAAACATGTTCCTTTTGTGTTTATCAGTTTGATGTTCTATCGAACGTTAGACAAGATTTCCGGAGTAATGGATGCGTGTTTATTTCTCATTGATGTAAAAGGCGCATCATTCTTCGCCTCAAACTACCGACTGATAGCACTTAGTCCCTTCTCTCTAAGGTCTGATAAATTGTATCAGCTTTTGAAATATCTCGAAGATAAAAAGCTTCTTAACAACCGGCAGTTGGTATTTCAAGTGCCTTTGATCAGTACTCTGCCTAGATTTATCCTTTCTCCGCTGAATTAGTAATTCTAATTATATTTCGGACCGAACAATACAAGCCCTACCTATTAGATAGACGGTTCCAAACCTGCCACCCACAAAATAACGCTAGTGTAACTTTGGGCTCCCTTTTGTCTCCGACACTTTTTCTAGTTTTCATTATAGATCTCATAATATCTGACACTTCTACTCCACTTTCCTGCTTCATCGAGGGCAGTATCCTTAGTTATTCATATCCATTTTTAGATTTATAACCCTGCGCTTTGGATGCATCGTATGTTGTGAAACGCAATGTTCTTTTATGTCGTTTAAGTGCATAAATGTTACCTCCTCTTCAACACATTCACTGTTCTCACAATTTCACTTCATCCAATCAAAAGTTTTGATTATAAAAAAAAAAAAATCAGTAGAATATCTCTGTGCAAGTAAAGCGTACTTCCATCGGTATCCATAAACATTCACCAAACTTTGAGCTACCTAATTCATCTAATACATAACCAATTTACTGTGAAATTCAAATCCCCAAGATGTCATTGTCTAATGCCGGTCAAATAACCTTAGTTTAAGCTCATACCTCAATTTTTTTTTCTTCTGTCTGGCTGGCAAGTCATTTTCTTCGGCATTAGACCATCGCCATCAACAACATTCTTTTGTGTAGAGCATTGGGGACTGGATTGTAATATTTATGACCACCAATCGAAGCGTAACTGATTTCCCTAGAGAAATAACTCAAACAAACATGAGTACAACGAAAAATCTGTTAACATTGTGGCTCATGAAAAGCAACACTCCAATTCCACTTGGGTACCTATATAAATAAAAAAAAAACCGAAATAAGAGAAAACAAGATGAGTAAGGAAGCTGAGTCCTTAAACGGCTACAGTACGGTGCCTAACCTACTTCCAAGCCCGAGACTAAGTTGCAACTGGCACCAGGGACAGGATGGACTACATTCTGACGGGCTGCTACTGCTACTCCAAGTGGAAATATGTATTTTCCTTCTTGTTTTTTTGTTGTTCTCCTTAATATTTTGCTTTGGTACTGAATTTGATATAGAACCCAACAACAATAGTTGTAGGTCAACGATTGGATTCCTGTTACAAGGATAACCTATGCCAAGCCAACGGAAGCAGGTCTTAACCATACATTTTACAGATGATTTATTCCCTATACCTATGTTAGTTGGTCGGTATAGGTGGCGAGAAGACGCGATGCGACGACCGACGACGTTGTTGTGTTATTGTGAGTATTTCTCGACATAGAAAGTTGATTCCCACATCTCAGGAGCACACCGAACCCTTTCAAAAAATAACGCTCAGGATAAATTATTGATTTTATTTAGTATGGTGTTGTTGTTGTACAAGAGCGCTCGTCGACGATGGTGGTCGAAATGATATCGATATAGGAAAATTCAAGAATCCCATTGGGACCAGTTTAAGGACCACCAAGGGCAGAACTACACAAATCGACACTGAAGACAGCTTGCACGAAAAAGTTCATAGGACCGATTTTATGCGATGATCGTGATATAATTTTATTGTGCAATTTTTCATGTTCATATTAACAATCCATGTCTACCATATGCGACCAAAAATAACCTCCCAATAGTTTTATGAGTATCAATTTCAAACGTCGAAGCATATCGGGGATAGACCTACGCTTTTTATAGTTTAGTTTATTTTTTTGGGAGATTGTTCGATAGATGCATATTGTATAGAAACAAGGGCATAGTGGTACATGAGATTATAGATTTTTTGTGGAACAGGCAGAGGACCAGCAGTGTGTTGTCCTTTAGTCGGGAAGTTATGGATTAATGTACAAGTTGAAATTGAACGTGTTTGTTGTAACTCTCAGCCGATTGTTAAAAAATATGGAGGAGTTAGTATCTTGGCTGGACAAGATTATTGGACAATATATTCGGCTTCAGGAGGTTGGATTCTAATAATTCGGTCCAAGACAAAGGAATGTTGCATACAAGATGACAAACTAATAACAAAATTGTAATGAAATGTTAATGGGTCATAAAGCAAGTGCTCTTTAAATCAAATGAACAACATTCCCAGAAGTTTGTTTTAATGCACAAAATAATTTCTACAATGTCAACAATGATAAAACAGAAAACATGTTTTCATAGAAAAGGGAAATACAAATAAAAAATATATTTTTCCTCACTGCGAAAAGTATTTTACTATTTTAGGCTGCTTCAAATTAAAATGAAAGCTTCTTGGTTAGGTCAGAAAAAGAGTGAGTTTACGTTAAGAGACAAACGGAAAAAATAAGAAAGAATTTAGAACGAGTGTACTCGGGACGTTTTAATATATATTAAGCTGGAAATGTTTGTTTCGGTTTTTATTTTATTTGCACAAAGCAAGGGAATAAAAAGTATGAATTTTTTTTGTGGTAAGTAACCACTAACTATGATGACTACTCTCAATTCTTGATAATTATGAATAAGTAAGTCCCTTTTAAAATTAACTCACAGAGATTTCAGAGATAACCGTCCACTGTGGCGTATGCGAATAATTTAATTGTTTTGTTTTGAGCTTTAACAATTTTTTTTTTATAATGTCAACATTTTGAAATTTCAAGTGTAACAACCAATGATAGCATAGCCAGAGTAGAAGGTGGACTAAATACTCAACTCGCATGATCAATGCTGAACCTACCCAGAAAGGCCTCTACTGTACCATTCATGGTATGAGACGCTGGCTGTCCCAGACCAAATTTGCATTGGAAAGATGACGTGGACAAGGACACCGAAGCTTTTATGACGTAAAAATTTTTAAAAGTATTAAATCACAATCTGACTGCTTGTTATTACAGGAAGACCTTGTTCTTTTTCGGGAGTGGTGCAATCTAAACCGTCTTGTCTTAAATGTTGACAAGTGTAAAAGTATGACT
>CAKKXW010001203.1:0-13671 GCA_920937365.1 Sphaerophoria rueppellii | reverse complement strand
TAACCGGAAGGATTGTACTTTCAAATAAAAAAAGAAATTTAAGAACTTGTTTACTTGTCTCGTGTGCCGGAGTGAATTTAGAATATTCCAACACATTTGATAGTGGAGTGCTTTGGTGATTTTTTATTTGTATATTTGTGTTGTATTTTGAATTGCATTATACAAATAATATTCTAGACTATTTTTTATCACAAAATTGACATTATCTGCCACATCACTTGCTTCCTCCACCATTTTAATAATTTTAAACATTTCTTTTCATTTAACCACATCTCACATATTTGAATGTTCAGGCATTTTGCTCACATTGTGAGCCTCACAATGCTAGGTCCCCTTTTTCCGAGCAGGTCTGTCGAACTCTGAATTCAGAATCATTGCTCAGAGCAAAAAAATAACTCAACTTTGATGTTCCAAACACACTTAAAAAGAAACACAATTTTGAGTTTGACAGTGTGGGCTCTGTTCAGATGTAAAAAAGAGAAACGCCTTATAAAGAGCCAAGTACTAATCTGACTTCTCAAATGACAGCTTTGACACTTTGAATTTTTGTTTAAAGCTCACGTTGAGCTCCTTTCTTTAAAGAAGGTTTTAATGGGTTCTTAAGTGAAACTCAAAACATCTGTCTGAATTTCGATTTTATATTGAAGAAAAAGAATGTAATAATCTGAAATTGTTGCAAGACTTTGGACATTCCTGACGCTTTTGAAATATTACGTGTAACCGACTCCAGAATAAGCCAGAGCTAATGTTATTTTATTTTCAGATCATTATAGATGTTAAAAATAATGACAGCAAATATGTTTTCTCCATACCACAACTGCATAATGGTGACGTACACATACTTTTCTTTCAATGATACTGACACTGTATTGCTTTTCTTGTACCTAGTATTTCTTGATTGAGAACATCTTTCAATACAACCAATCCTAACTGTGTCAATGTAATTTGCAATCGCAGGTGAAAGTATTTATTACTTCCACGACTCCCTATATTGTACCCACAGATGTGATTATTCAATTTAAACGATATCTTTTGCCCATTGCATTACTATTGACTCATTTCGTTGTTATTTGAGTATTATTTTTTAACATACATTTTTTTCCCAAACCTTCTACCCTTATTCCTCGATTCGCCCGCCTCCTGATCAACCTCAGAACAATACCTAATTAAAAGCAGAAATACAGAGAATTTTTCCATGCTTCACAACTAACTTTATACTTTTACGGGGTCCGAAATCATTAAAACATGCCATGAAATTCAAAATTTCGTTTTTCCGGAGTTTTCCTATTTTTCACTCAAATTTGTTTTCTGAAAAATTCTACTAAGAATCCCATACTACTCTCTTTCTTTCCTTCTCTTCCCTTTATTTCACCGCTTTTCCCGTGATATTTCCCCATAATTTGGAACTGCAAGCATGATTGGATTAAGATGAAACAAAAAAAAGTCAAACTTTATAAAAATGTGTTGGGCGGCTTAAGAGTCTTTACCATTTTATTTTACATAATTATCCTTAGCAAAGCCAGTTCCTAATGTTCTTTTCTTTTAAAGGGTGCACCAACCAACGTTTTTTCTTTTTCAACTAGTGCTTGTTTCGTGAATGGTAACATTTAGCTCATGTCTGATTTGACAGATAATTAGTTTTACCCTTTCGCTAAACGAATATGGTTGCGTATACGCTTGAACAACTCTGGAAAATATTGCGACATTTCTTTGAAAATCATGGTAATGTTGCAGAATGTGTGCGAAAATTGCGTACGGATTTTGGAAGAAGAGAACCTCCGCATGCATGTCCGTATGTCAGCTCCGTATGTTCGTTATTTTGTGAAAAAAGTGAAAGAAACTGGCATCCTCATTTATAAACCAAAGAGTGAAAAGCCAAAAAAAATGCGTACACCCGAGAATATTGCTGCTGTGGCAGAAAGTGTGCGTGAAGCGCCACCAACATCAATTCACCGTCGTTTTCAACAATTGAACATTTCGGAGACATCATTGAGACGAATTTTGCATAGAGACCTTGGTGTGACGCCATACAAAGTCCAATTGGTTCAGGAGTTGAAGCCAACTTACCTCCCAATGCGTTTTCGCTTCGCTAAGTGGGCCTGCGATCGACTTAAAAAAGATGCCGATTTTGCCAAAAAAAATCATCCTTTCAGATGAAGCTCATTTTGACCTTGGCGAGTATGTAAACAAGCAAAATTGTCGCATTTGGGGCACAGAAAACCCGCACGCATACATTGAAGAGCCGATACACCGAAAACGAGTCACTGTTTGGTACGGATTTTGGTCCAGAGGCATAATTTGGCCATTTTTCTTCGAAAATGAGCAAAGAGTGGCCGTAACAGTCCATTGCGATCGTTATCGGGCCTTTTTGAACGAATTTTTTTCACAAAAATTGAAGAGAAGGATATTGGCCAAATTTGGTTTCAAAAGGACCGCGCTACGTGCCACACAGCCGAAGCTACACTCGATGTTTTGCGCCCTGTTTTCGAAGATCGCATTTTCAGCCGCAGAGCTGATGTCGTTTGGCCATCTTGGAGCTGCGATTTGACACAGTTGGACTATTATTTTTGGGGTGCCGTTAAAGATAAGTGTTACGCCCACAAGCCAGAGAAAATTTAGACTTTAGAGGACAATATTCGTGAAGCCATTGGTGAAATACAGCTGCACACAATAGATTGGACCGATCGTGAATGAAATTAGTTGCTTTTACTAACCGGAAGGATTGTAGGTACTTTTAAATAAAAAAAAATTAAGAACTTGTTTACTTGTCTCGTGTGCAGGAGTGAATTTAGAATATACCAACAAATTTGGTATATATATAGTGGAGTGCTTTGGTGATTCTTTAGCAAAAGCTAAAATCTGATTTTGCCTCAACCGGCTGAGGACTCTAGATCAACCTTATTGTGCCTTAAACAGCCGAGGGCTCTTTACCGCTTAGTTATATGAAATATTATGTTATTGGTGGCTCTTATCCTTGTGTTGTTGATTTTATTTTTGCAAAGAAATTGTATTCGCCGCTTCTTTCATCATAGGTTTGATTTTTCGTCGGACGACCCTGGAGCCTGGAGCCTGGAGCCTGGACGCCCTGAGTTCTATCTCAGCTGATAAGTGAAAAGCATCACAATGTATCAAAAATTCAAAGCTATAGCGAAGCAGAAGTGTTGATTAACTTTAAGCTTGATATGCTCTGTTGGGATCGTATAAATGAAGAGAAACCGAACAAGAAAGTTACAATTCACACAAAGAGACAACTCGGCAGACCTCATCTTAAAGATTTCGTTTTGCTATCATCTACCTGTTTGATGGAAGAGATGCAGCCGCTATAATTTTTATGTAATTTGCCAATAAATATTTGAGTTTTTCACTGAATTTTGTGATCACTCCACTGATGAATTAATAATCACTTCTTTAAGAAACATTATAGATCGGAGGATAACAGTTAAACCACCCCAGCTCGCAATACCAATCCGTCATGTAGATTTCAAAAGTCCAACGTATCTTGAAATCAAACCGCAATTTCTCTGCTTCAAACTAACATTTCTATCCTTTTTTCCACTGCAAACATCTCCTTGCTTTAATCTTAATTAAGTTCAAACCGCTTAAAATTAATTTCAGTTAAATAATAAAAGAAACGCCTCCCTTCTATTCATTCTTTAGCTGTTAACCATAAAAGTAAATACATATATACTTTGAAGAGTCTCCAAAAAAGACCTCATTTCATTACAAAAAATTTACAGAGAACAACAAAAAACCTCATAACCATCAATGAATATTTAAACACATGCTCAACTCTCAAACATAAGAGAAGAAAAAAAAAATAACCGCCTCCCTAATCAAACAAAGGTCAAACGAAAATTCCCCACACGCAGGGACAACAAATTATTCCAGACTCCAGACCACAATCTTCCATTAAAAACCTAAAAGTATAACTACTTCCTAAAGGTATCCTGAAGCAGGAACAAATATAGCAAAAAAAAGGAGCTTTAAAAAACATCTGTCGTTATAGCCTCGTCCTTGCCAGATTATGACTAAATCATGTCAATGTGTAAATAAACAAAACTTATTTTAATTACCATAATGGTAATTTCAAGCCCACTCCATTAAATATGTTCAAGTGGTCTTTTGCTTTACCTTCGGCTTCGGTATTCGTCGTTGTCGTCGTCCTTCCGTCTGTCCGTTCATTTTGCCATTTGATAGACGACACACAAGGCAACTTTATTTCATTGAAGTAAAAAAAAAGAAGGAAAACCAAAATTAAAGCTGCTTGTCCTTTCTATACATTTCAAGCTCTAGCCAGAAGCTTGCTGCCTCCATCACATGAGCGGACAAGTTGTGAAATTCATTAGATACTTTTTGACATATCAGCTCTATTCCAATAGGAATATTCAAACGAAAAAAATGTGTGTCCAAGTCCATGTCCAAAAATTACGATATGTCCTTTTTTCGGCTCTCCCATTTTAATCCTTTTTCTCTCAACATAAAAACACAAGAGAGAAAAGCTTTGTTTTACTGAATCTCACCAGAAGCTCATTAAACGTTTGCTAGCCTAACAAGAATCTTGTTCCCCTATTGCCAAAAAGTTGCCCAAATATGAAACCCTTAACAACAAAAACAACGAAAAGAAAATGTAAACGTTTCCAGTTTACAGATAGAACTTTTGGCTCAAAAGCTCTCCATCAAAGCTCCAGGACACAAAATCACATGCGCCAAACAGGCCGACATGTAAACTTCATTTGGTCGGGTTACGGGCGTATACCAGTCCTAAGCGAATACTCGTCGAAAGCTGGCTTAACTGTCGCGAATCACCGTTAGAATTTCGTATGTTTTCTGTGTACATTTCAATGGAACGGTCACCGTTTATTATTTATTTTTTATTTGCTTCTGCTGGTGAATAAATATTGAGAAACAAAAAAACAACGGAAAGACATTTATTCCATACAAATGAAACGTTAACAACACATTGTAACGCGTACAACACTGTCCCCACTTCGTCTCTAGCATTCGAAAGCGAAATAAATCGTCCTTTTTTTTATTTAGATATTTTTTTTTATATTTCGGTACGTAGCGAAGGTAATATAGTTCCGCTGGTGTATATCGTTAACCTAAATCCGCGTATGACCTACGACACTGGGGCATCATCGCTCTCGTGATGTGTGTTTGTGTGCCAAGCCAACAACAACAAAACCAACGACGACCACGAATGTTTTAAAAAAGAAAAAAATATAAAAGAATCAAATCAAAATGGCAACACAATTGTGAGAGAAATCGCGCAAGGATAACATAATTTTTGCCTTGAGGTATATTTTTTAAAGTGTGTGTACTCTTGTGTGTGTGTACAGGATTAAAAAAAAAGGAAAAACGAGCGGAAACAAATTAAGGATTCATCTTCAAGGTGTCATCGCAACGACACGATAAACACCCGAGAGCAGGCAAGAGCCTATTCAGATTCTGATTAACTTACTTTTGAGAGAAGATTGAAAAGGGTTCTTCTTCTTAGCAGGACCTATTCCCCTATACTCGATTTTTGTTTGCTTTTTTGTTGAAGGACTGTTACGTGCCCCTTGAGTTGTTAATTTACGCTCAACACATCACAAATTCTTTTATCTTTTTAACATCCTTGTGATATGTAAACATCCTTAAAAACAGCGTGACGATAACTTCATCATCATCACCATCACTTCGACCCCAACACCTCGGCAGCCACTGCATTCCCGCGCCGCCGGCTAACCCCATCGCGTGTTTATGTATGTGCGTGCGTGTATGTTAAATAAAATAATATTTCCTTTGGATGGCGTACAATTCTGACACAAAACAAAAAAAAAGAAAACAAAATCGCCTACTTAAAGCCCATTACATCCTCACATCCTCACTTCAGGGATAAACGGTGAGGCGTAGGATCTTTGTCAAGTGCACAGCATCCTTCGAAAATCATTTGTTATGTCATGAGAGTCGCGTGTCCTCCTGTTGGCTATTTGTTTTTGTTGTCTATGCGTCGCCATTCGTTTGTTAGGTTGTTTTGAAAGATACCTAACCTACACCTCCAACACAAAAAGAAAAATTATACACGTCAAAATTGTTACGGGCCGAACCTGATGTGATAAATTTTATTATGCGCCCTGATTACAGTGATTACAATGTGAGTTGGGTTATACTTTTGCGAATGTTTAATGATGTGTGTGAATTTTTCTGAAGTTTGGTCTCGATGTCCTTTTTTCTTATTTAGTGGACGACCAGAATTATTGTCTTTTGAAATAATAAAATAAAAGTGCTGTTTATTTGCTTATGCTTTACTGGGTCTGGAGAGAGAATATTGTCTGCGAGACTTCTTATCCAGCAAATCTCAGTTACTGTGTCATAAAAAAATCATATTTCATAAAAATATAAACCAGTGCATATTAAGTGTTTACTAAAATAATTTTATGACCTTCTTAAAAGGTCCTTAAATTGTTTGTCGTGTGTTTGTCACTCCATATTTTGACAAAAGTGTTTGTAGTTGATTTGAAAAAGAAAGAAAACAACAAAAAAGAAAAAAAAATAGTGGAATTAAAACTTTACAACATTCAGCACGCTTAACCGAAGGGATGGTGGATTAATAAAATTTGAAATGTGTAAGTACCTTCGTTTGCTAAGCTTGTGTTAAAGTTTTGTCTTTTTTGTTTAATATTTAATATGAATTATGTTTTTAAGCTTGGGGATTTATCTTAATTATTAATATTTGCTGAAAAGGTTCGTTGGGACGGGGGTGGACTAAATGTCGGTATACCAAGTTATCGTGTTTGTTTTTATATCAACAATAACTCAAAATTCGATTGGAGTGTGGAAAGTTTTGGGATACCTACTTTGTGGCTTTGTTTTTGTTCTTGTTTTGTTTGTATTCTTCTCAGATAAAATAAATAATCCGTTAAGGATTTATGGGACGATATGGGAGCGAGAAAATACACTTGATAAGAATGTTGCGTGTATTCGGTTTTATTCTGTAGGCGTTGAGAGTCTTGTTTTTATGGTTCTTATCTTATAATATATTGGTTTTATTGATTTTAGTTTATTTTAGAAAAGAACTATAGAAGCTCAAATAAATTAAAATTTGCTTTATGATTGATTACGAGTAATTTGAAGAATAAAATTGAATAATTTGCTAAAACAACATAAATTGGTAATGAAATAGGCAAAATGTATTTATTAAAAATTAAAAATAAGGTGCTTTAAGAAGCTTAATTTATTGTAATTCAACATTGAATAAAAAAATTTTTGAATTCTGACATTTTGTTTCTATGGTTTCTCACTTTTAAGGAAAATATCTTAAGACTTTGATCAACATGACGATAGAAATTGCGTTTAGAAATATCCTTTAAATTCTTGTTAACCTATTATTTTCTGTGTTAATGTACAAAAACAATCGGCCTGTCCGGTTTTTATTATCCAAATGTATGTTCTCGTTAGTGCCAAGCATTGATTTGAAACGTAAACAAAGGTTTTTGAAATTTAAAACATTTTCTTTTTTTCGGTTAGAAAACTGGATGCAAGCCAATCTTGTTAGAAATATCGAGATTTACGTAACTTGATAATCTGATGAATTAATCTTTAATACCACTTATTAAGCTAATATACATTAAACCATCATAGCTAGTGTGACCATGTGTCCCTGTTTTACGGACATGTCCCATTTTAGTAAGCATTGTCCCGTGTCCCGGAGCGATGGTTCGGGACAACGGGACATCCTCCATGTTTAAAAAACTCATTTGCGATGAAACTCTGCAGAGAGTTCTTCCAACTAAGTTCAAATTTCGTATGGAAAATTCACACGACTAGTCTAGTTAGGCCATATATAATAATTCAGTTACAAGATTGACTAAAAAAGACAAAATCAAAAGATAAACGATAAGTGCTTTGCTTGAGTTTAGTTTAGTACTTCACGTTTAGTAAAAAACACGTTTTAATTGCAAATGAAAGATATATTTTGCGTCTTAGTGTTGTGAGTGTAAGGTTATTGCTTCAACATGGGAAAACGAAAATGTTCTTTTTCCCAAGTCATACAAAACTTGTATCCATTTATAAAAATATTAAAAAAAAAAAAATTCTGATAAAGTTGTGTGTGATGTGTGCAACACTGGTTTCAATTTCACACACGATGGTAGAATTTCCATCGAAAATCAATTTAAAACAGAAAAACACGTTAATACCGCACAGGCTGCTTCTTGGTCTAAAAAGCTTTCAACATTTTTTGCCAATTCATTTTGTCCTCCAACTACTACAGCTGAATGAGTTTGGGCTTATCATGTAATTTCGGAAAATCACAGTTTTCCATGATCAACCGCATTTGGACGAAAAAAAAGCAAGCTTTGATATGACCACGTTGGAGAGCATTAATTGCAAACAGTGAAAAGTATCACCAATGCACACCAGCTAGCGCAGTGGGTCAGCAAAGCCTAGTTAAAAGAATTATTTTCAATTCTTTTTAAAGTAGTTTCAGTCAGTTTCAGTTTTTTAATTCAAAATGTCCCGGAATGTCCCGTTTTCAGTTTCTAAATGTCCCCGAGTGCTCAAAATTAAACTCTCCCTGAAAAGAGGTAACGTAGTAGATTTTGATAGCAAATTAGGCAGACATAAGTAAACTCTTAGCCTTCCTCATGATTGCACAGTGTTTAAAACTACAGAATTGATAATTCTAGAAAACTACTTAAATTGCCAATTTCTGCAATAAAAGTAGTAAAAAAGAACCGAAATTAGATTCTTACTTGATTTAGATTTTCCCAAGTATCATAAATGTATCCCCTAGGACTTTTGAATTATTATTTTGTTCATCAGGTTCTATTTAAGAAAACCTCAAAATCAAACTTTTGATCAATCAAACAAATTGAACACAATTTAAAATTGAATATCTGGCAACCCCAAGAACATATCAGCTCAATAAAAACGTAGTTTCAAAGGTTAATATTTCTGCTTAAAAAAACGAGGTCTCTAACGTTAGTTCTGGCTGAGAAATCGATATTAACGTGCATCGCATCGGGTTTTTTTTTTTTTAATCGTAAGAAAAAATGATGTGAAAGTTCTAAATCAGACTTTTTTTTTATAATCAACGCGCACTCAAGGGCTTTTTTCATTACCCTTTATATGCCAAGAGCACAGTGCGAGTACTAGGGAAAGAAAAGAGGACATAAAAGGAGATGTCGGTGAACATTGGTTTTGAATTCTTGAATTTTGCAATGGCTGGGGAAGACAGAGTGTGGAAGCGAATTCCACATTCGCGTAGTACGGCTAAAGAACGATTCTCTGTACATGACTGTACGTCTAAAGTTGGGCTCAAGGGTGAACTGATGGGCATTCCTGTAGTATGATTTTTTTTTCTTAGAAGATCACCAAGAATCAGTACCAGTATAGCACACGAGTTACTGGACACCCTGTATGAAATGGTAATTCGCGTCAGGCAATTTTTTAAGCCAAAAATTGGAACAGAAATTCCCCTGCACTTGGAACCTTTTCGCATACATTTTTGTTCATCTGCCGTATATCACAAGTGTCTAACTAGAAAAGAATCAAGCGAATATTGTTGAAAATTGTTAGAACATCTTAGCATACATTAAAAAACTTAATAAAAAAAGACAAAAAAACTTGTGTTCCCCTCTAATATTCACATACCAAATGTCAAAAAATTGGATATAATATCTAAATAGCTACACTTTTTCTAAATTTGTAAAAAAAAGTGCTATGAAGAAAGAAACTTCAGAGGCAAATAGATTTTATTTCTGCATATTTGTATTGCCTGAGCAATGTTTTATATTTAAGAAAATGTAAAACAATATTTTTCTCCAAAACTCAGTATGCCATCTTCTAACTTCGAAATTCAACTACTAAGTTCAATATAATTTCTTTAATAATAATTACAATTTTACAACATTTTCGCTCAATTTATACAAAATAAAAAAAAAATCATTTTGACCTTTGCTATCGCTAGCTATTTTCTACTTTTGCTTTTATCCACAGTGAAGAGTTTGTAAACGTTTACAATTTTGCGTAAAAAAACACACCAAATAATAAAACATTTTATTTTTTCACAATGTAATGAGATTAACTTGAATGCAATCAAAATGAAGACCCACCCTTACATAGTCTGAAACGATAAAATGTGAAATTTCGCCGACAAAATTGAATTTTTTCCCGTTTAACTGTAATTTTGCAAAATTTCTTCAAACCAATTAAGTAATTTTTGGACAAATCGTACCTCGAATTTCATACATATAAAAAAAAAATTACTTAAGATTTTCCTATTTTCCATAGAATTTTTTCAAAGTTTGTTTTCACAGGCACTTATCCATTTCTTTCCAAAAAATTTTATAAAAATGACACATAAACAAACAAACCAACGTACATCCATTTTAATTATATAAATATTGCCTTCGCATGAAAATAAACTCCAGAAAATTTTCAATTTTTGGGATATGATGTTGTTCAAGCTTAACAACGAATTTTGGAGAGTTGGCAAACACAAATATTGTAATAAAAGTTAAATGCTCCTCTTTTTCCGGAATTTTCCAAGAATTTTCCATTTTACATTTGAAATTTTTCGAATTTAAATTTTTGCCCACTTTAACAGAATTTTCCGAGTTTTCTATTTTATTATAACTTTAAATGTACCTTATCTACTAAAAAAAAAATTAATACAAACGAATAACACTCACACGTCGTAGCCGAAGTAACCAGAAACAAAAAACAAAGCTTTAAAAAGAAACAACCGTTGTTTTAATTGATAAAAATTAATATGTGATGGTTATTTTCAATAAAATATGGAGGTAGAAATTAAAATTATTAAAAAATCCGCTTTGCTTAAAAATAACTACTAAAATTGCATTACATTCGTATGTTCAGTTCACATAATACTTAAATATAATCGTATTATCTATATCTAATAAATTATGATCCCATTTGTTATTATTTGTTCAGGATATCGACGATATAGTTTTTTTATTTAATCAAAATTTATTACATGATTGAAATTGTTTTAATAATAAACCAAAATATTTACCTATCACATTTACGGCCAATTGCATGTTCAATCCTTGAATGCAATTATTATTGATTTGTAAAGCTCTTAATCAGCCATTATTTTTTTTTTCACGAAAACAAATTTAAAAAAATACAAATATAAGCGATAAAAGTTATTGTAATATTTTTAAATATAATAAAGCTATTGTGAGATAAGTCTTTTATATGATATGTTGTCGAATATACACATATTGTTCAATGTATCAATCCTATACAGGATTATGTTGCACCGATGACTTAAATGCGTTCAAGGGATGTTGGTTTGTTGTAAACTCATTTGATTAAGAGCTTTCCCAGAATTGTTAAACAAGTGCAACAAAAATATGTGTTTTCATTTGCATATTACTTCGGCAACATTGACAATTTCAGGAAAACAAAAATCCTCATAATTAACAAAAGAACCAAACGTTTTGAATTAAAAACATTTTCTTTGATCCCTACTAACCCATTGTTTCCGGAAATCAACATAAACACTTAACACTGAGTTGTAGTAAAAACCACATCCGCAAGTGTATTAAGTGTAGGCATACACACAAAGAAAAAATAAATAAACAGAAGAAAAGAAAAAAGAATCCTTAAGTCTCCGTGGTGCAAAGGAGTAACAAAAGATTAACTAATCTGCTTTAATCTCAAAAGAAAATCATTTGGGCTTTCTTTTGGTTTTTGTGGTTTCTTTTCTTTTCGCTTCATCCGTTCACTTCGTTTTTAACCTGAAAAAAAAATAAATAAATAAATAAATTCCGAACTCTGAAGGATTCACTCAACTAACAAAAAGAAAAAGAGAGAACGAGACAAACGTTATACTTTTCGCGTTCTAATTATGCCTGTTTTTTTCTTACTTTATCATCATCCTGGGAGTTCGGTTTTGGTTTCTTCTGACTACAGCGGCAGTAATATCAAATTTTTTCGTAGATAAAGTTATACCAGTGCTTCTCTATCGTAAAGGGCAAATCATGTACCATTTGCCAAAGAATGCTTATATGTGTGTTTTGAACAATGAATATGCCATAATCAAATTCAGGATATAAGAGTCATTTAAGCTGCGGGGAAATTTCGGTTTTGCTCTCGTGTATATTTGGTCATTAAGATTTTACGTCCGAAATTGTTTTGCTTTTTCTTTTTTCCCCATTTAACCATAAATAGAATTGGTTTGCCATTAAGTTAAGGCCAGAAAAAGATGGAGAAATATATTATTCTTTATGATGGTCCTAAAAGTCGAGTGCCATTTGAAAAAAGTTCGTGGTACGTGATGGTTGGTAGCGGAAACAGAGGCAGCGCAGTTCAAGCTCAACAATGCCTGAATTAAGTGAACGAATCTATTTACATACCTATTGTGTTCGATTATGTATTCTTTTGGGTTTTTGGGCGGATTTTGGGCTATCTCATTAATTGGACTATTAAGAATCTGAATACATTAAGTTCGAGATGAAGATTTCAAATGCGGAGGATGATCATGATGATGTTCGGTGGCAAATTAAGGTACGTAGATTAGCTAGTCGTTGGGAGATGGAAGTAAAGTTGTTTTCAATATAGCTCGAGGGAAAGCAAAGGAGATTGTTATTTTGATAACATATTGTGTTTCTTTTTTCTTTTTTTGTTTGTCTTTTGTGGACAAGCTGCGACGAAAGACCAAAAAATGAACAAACTTTTGATATAAATTTTATGTTAAGTATTCGTAGCAGAGAATAATTTAAATATTTTTGGAATGTTCAGTTAAATTGTTGGAAAGTAGGTACCTATCTATTTGGAGCCGGTATGGGTCTAAGGTTTAAGGACATTTTAAATGTGTTTGTCTAGAAGTTCAATAATAAACGTAAAGTGATAAAAAAAGTATATTCATTCCGAGTTATTGTTTTGAACTTTCAAAAATTATATTTGCTGTCAGGCACAAAATCATTTCAAAATTTAATGACCCTTACAATAGTCTGTTTTTATATCTATCCATAAAAATCGAATTGGATGTTTAGTGTTTGATCTTCTTGGATATGTAAGATGTAAAAATTTGAATGAAAGACAAGAAGTGTTTTCTCGAAATATAATAGTTTAGGCTTCGGAATAAATTTGATAACAATTTTGGGACACACCGGGCAACCAGCGCAATAGTGATACAACTTCAGAGCAGTGTTTGACATTGAAATTACTGATACACATCAGATATCAAAGGACAGTCGATATAGTGAAAAGACGTATAATGTCTCGTCGGCCTGAAAGGTGATATTCACCGTTTTCTGGTATTTTCAAGGTCACATGGCTTTACTTTACTGACTTATTAGCTGGATCTCGAAGAAAAATCTCACCACGATAACCTGAAAACTCCTACCTCTGCCATCACCGCAAAATTAATAGAATTGCCCGTGCGACTTCTTTGTGTTTCAAAACTTGAATAAGTCACTTACCCATGCAGAAATTTCAGTCAAAGGAAACTTTTTTGAATAATTAATCCACACATTTCCAAAAACACAAAGTCTTTTTAGGCCTGGTACCAAACCACTAATTGAAACCGCCCTAGTTTTGTTGCTTATTATGGTATTGCTGCTCTTTTTCGTTAAAAGTTATAATATAATAGCCAAAACTGTTATTATAACTTCCAACGAAACATTATTTTCTACGAGAACTTAATTTATGTCAAAG
>CAKKXW010001202.1:0-13680 GCA_920937365.1 Sphaerophoria rueppellii | reverse complement strand
ATAGATATAGAAGAAGATTTAACAAATGCAATATCAAACGAAGTGTCAGCGTCGGATGTGAAGTGATGAATTATGACGAATCACTGAGCTCTCGAGAAAATACAAGTCGTGCTCTGCGATGGAATGAACCTTTCTCAGTTGTTTTTAGATCAAGTGGTACACCGAGGGTATCTGAACTTGCCGTTCACCAGGAAAACTTGAGCCTTCAAGAACTCGTTTTCTACAAGAAGGATACTTTTCCCGATATTTTCATATCTATGTCATCACGACTTATTACGGCAATTTGTAGTTTCGTCGGTGTGGTGTCACCGCTGCTCTTGGCACTCTGTGTCCTACGATTTAGAAGAGTGGCCTACTTGCGCTTTCTCTTTCATATAACAATGGCCAGCTGTTCCTTGCTTCAATCGTGTGAAATTTTCCATTGTCATTTCGAGCAGTTGAGTTATTATTACCAACCTGTTAACGGTGTATCTCTTTAGGGTACACCTAGATTTGGCAGCATCTACTCCTTCGCTCTCTGACTTTTTGGAGTTCATTTGCTGCTATCTTTCTTTGGGTGCAGTAGCAGCCTCTGCCATCTGTCACTTGAATTTCTTTATCAGCATTCTTTGCTTATTTTAGGAGAGCCTTGTCTTTGGAACTAAGCGTTGTCATTTTTTCCTTCAACTCGGTAGCTCTAAAGAATGGTCTAGAGGATCTGTAATTGCTACGTTGCTTTGAACCTTTGAAGGTTGTTGCAAACTTCAGAATAATCTTTTCTTGACTCGAGTTGATCAGTAGTTCTTCCTCAGTTTTAAGACCTATGGAAGGAGGTCTGTTCGAGGATTTCGTGCTTTCGATAATCAGACTATCTAGAGCAAGAAGCAGCTCTTTTTCTTACAAGTTCTTTCTACTCTTAATTGTTTTTTTCATTTGTCACTAGCGACTTAGCTTCTTGCGAGATCAAGCTTTTGCCAACAATCTAGGCTTCTGCAGACACTTGATTGTATATCCCCATTCGATATTCATCTTCTTCTAACTTTTTCTCCATGGCTTTGAGATTAACATCTCTGCCTTGTAGGTTTTCTTAGTTGTCGTTCTCCGCAGTTGTATTGCTGGAGAGTCAAACTAAAGCCCCCTCGCCAGCGTCAAGACTGTCAAAAGGCACTGTAGAAAGGCAAACGAAAATAACCGATTTCAGTACGGCATTGGACAAACTTCGTCAGATTAGAATTTTTAAAAAATTACACGATGGGGTTACTACAAAACCTTCTTAATGAAAATAAATTGTAATTTTACATTAAGAAAAAATGCCTGACGTTAAGTCTCCCAAACCGCTTATAGCAAAATATGAAGGCAATTCCCCAAAAAATTGAGGCTATATCTAAAGTTTAAGAGTGACAGACCCACTTTTCCCAATTGTTGTTTTAGTTTGAGAAAACCCAAGCCATCGACAGCATTAATCCATACAAATTAAGCAAAATCAACAACAATTACAATTTCATCGCACTTCTGCTACATTTTACGATCAAATTATCGAGACCCTACTGTTTTCTCAATAGATACAATCATACCATTATTGTATGCACATTAAATGGAAATGAAATGATACGCTATAAAGATAGTAAAGTTGCTGCACGAACACTAGATTAATGTTGATATCGATTTCGATGGTAGGTAAGAGTTTCGTATACAAAACTATTATAGAAAGCTCTAAAGGGATTTCGACTGCGTGTGGAAAATTTTCATGGAATATGTTGAGTTATTTTGTTGGTGTGTTGAAGTTTTTTTAGGTCAGTATTAGTGGAATTATGCCATACACATTTTTACATTCAAAGTTAACTTAAAATGCCCATACATGTTTATAAATTGAGAGGTTAGGTAAGATTAAGTTATTTCTGTAATTAGTATAATTGAGTACAATTTTGAAATTAACATGGGACTCTAAATACATACCTTATGTTTGTACATAATTCTAGGGATTTGAATCAACACGAATAAAACGGCTAACACTATTTACACTTTACGCGACCAACAAAAACCAAAGGATGGTTAGGTTAGGTTAGGTTAAAGTGGCTGTCATGGAAGTTAAAAGACACACTTAGGCCAATCAAAGACTAGAAAGGATTTTCTTCGAAAGCTCATTGAAACCAATTAGAGTTCCTTACGAAACGTAGAAGATTAATTATACTTATATGTACGAGATCGTTTAGATCATTGTAGAAGTATTCTCCTAAGTGAATCATACGTTTATGAGCCAGAGCATGACAGGTACAGAGGAGGTGAAGAAATGTTTCCTCCTCCTCCTCATCCATGCAGCTTCTGCAGAAATCATTAGAAAATACGCCCAGTTGCGCAGCGTGTCTTCCAATTAGACAGTGTCCAGTAATGACACCAATTAAGGAGCTTATATGCGCTCTGCTTAGAGATATCAGGCATCTAGATCTCTTTAAGTCCAAATTAGGGCAGATCGTTTTCGCTGCCTGACAGGTGGTTATGTTATTTCACCTGATGTTAGTTCTCTTAATAGCATCTTGTTGTAGCAAAAGCTTACATGTAGCGATTGGTATACCAACATTAGCCATTTGTGGTTTAATGGGTAAGGAGTTGGCGAGTTCGTCGGCTTTGCAGTTTCCTGGAATGTATCTATGGCCTGGCACCCAGTGAAGGTGAATGTTAAACTGTTGTACCATCTCCATTAGAGACGATCGACAGTTGTGGACCGTAGTCGAGTTTGTAGAGACAGAGTCCAGGGACTTTATAGCTGCCTGACTATCTGAGAAAATCCGGATATCAGATGTGGATACCACGTTTTCTCTGAGACAGGACAGAACCTCTTTAATCGCCAAAAGTTCTGCCTGAAACACGATACAATGATTTGGAAGGCTGAATCTCATTCATTCTTAGTTTAAGTCGTTCGGAGTACACATCTCCACCAACTCCATCACTAGTTTTCGATCCATCTGTATAGAAGTGAATTGCCACGTCTTCCAGGAATGTATTATTTTCCCAGAAGGATCGGGAAGGGATAGAAGTTTGAAACTTCCTATCGAACTGTAGTTGAGGAACGGTGTAGTCCGTTTGCTTTGGAAATGATTCTAAATAATTAAGAATAACAGAGTGGCCAATGTTATTGTTAGTCCACAGTGAAGAGGCATTCGGGCGAATAGCCGAACTAGCAGCTATTATTTGCTGATTATATCCAGAGGTGTCAGATAGAGTAGGGTGTCTAGTGCCGCAGATGGGGTCGTACGAAGTGATCCGCTTATACTTAGGCATGCTGAGCGTTGCACTTTACTAAGCTTATCGCAGTTCATTTTTACGTCTAAGGCAGTCCACCATACTGAAACACCATAAAGAAGAATCGGTCTGATTACCGATGTGTATAGCCAGTGAGTGATTCTGGGTTGCAGACCCCATTTGCTACCAATGGCTTTCTTGCAGGTGAAAAGACCTACCCAGATATTTAGTTTAACCTGAAAACTTTAATTGGACACCGGTTATAGAAGAAGGGTTGATGTGCGGAATTTTATATTTCCTAGTGAATAGGACCAAATCGGTTTTGTGTGGGTTAACGCCTAAGTCACACCGATTCGCTCAAAGTGATAGCTTATTTAGAGCGTTTTGTAAGAGTTCTTTTTAAATACCTTAAAATGCTTCCCTGAAACAGCTATAGCAACGTCATCAGCATAGGCTATCACTCTGAAGCCGAAGGAACATAAATAACATATCAAACGAAAGTTTGATTCCTTCTTCTTCTTAACCGGCTCCCAATCCATGAAGGATCTCAGCCTGAGACACTTCAGCCTTCCATCGGGAACGGTCCCTCGCATGCACTTTCCAGTGGCCGTAGGTTCGGTCTCTCTTGTCCTCTCGAATCTGGGGGCTGTGATGAAAAGACTTCCGGGGCTGGGGCGTTATCGTCCATCCGTGGCCGAGCCAATGTAATCGTCTTTTCTTGGCTTTCTGGACTGCATCCACATATTGGTACAGCTCGTACAGTTCGGGGTTGAACATTCTTCTCCATATTCGCCATCGTCGCATATGGAACCGAAAATCCATCGAAGAATTTTTCTTTCGAAAGTGCCCAGTATCAATTCCCCTTTTTACTTATTGTCCAGCACTCGGCGCCTGTAGAGAAGGACTGGTAAAATCAAAATTTTGTATAGCACACACTTTGTCTTTCGAGTGAGGAGTTTTGAACCTAGTTGTTTTTCCAAACCGAAGCAGCAGCAGTTCGCTAGGGTAATTCTTCCTTGGATCTCCACTAATGATGTGTCGTTTGTGGGATTGATGTTTGTTGCAAGGTAGGTGAACTCCTTAACTATCTCGAAATCGTTGCTACCAACAGTGACGTTTTGTCCTAGGCTGTGGACAGATGTTGTTTTGGTTGTCGATAGCATGTACTTTGTCAAAACAAAGACCAATGAGTTTCGCTTGTTCTTCAATCGCTCTGAAGGTCTCAAACATAGCTATCTTAGATCGACCGATGATGTCTATGTCATGCGCATAGCTTAGGAGCTGGGTGGATTTGTTGTTGCTCTTGCTTTTCGTTGCAGCATATGCAAACGTGCATTTTCCGTCTCTTTTTTCAATAACTAGCACTCATTATCATACCACGGGCTCTTTTTCGGGGTGGCTGGTAACCTATGGTGGTCTCGGCTACATTTTTTATTATTTCGGGATATTGGTTAAACAAGGTGTTGACATCTTTGGTATTTGGGAGGACGGCTGAGAGTCTTTCACTCTGGCGCTCACTGTAGTCCTTGGCAGATGTGTATTTACCGTATAAATATTCTGTACCAAAATTGTTTAAGAAAATAAATAAAAATAATAAGAGGGAGGTTATTAAAACAAAAACAATTAGAAATGTCAAATCACAGTGCTTTCAAACAGATGTTGCGTGCAGGGTGTGTTCGCAAAGAAATGTCATTAAGAATCAAGCAAAAACATTAAGGTGGGTTCACAGTAGAGTTCACATTACACAAATCCGCCAACACGACAGACGTTGATAAAAACACAAAAATAAAAAATCGGCATTGAATTTCGAGAGCTGGACTGACTAGTATTCATCAATTATGTCCTTAAAAATGTCAAAATTAAACGCAGACCTTGACGAATTACATACTTTTGACAAACAAACAAAAACAGTTTAAATATGTAAAATGATTGTTATATCTTAAAAGGAACATTCACGGACACGATTCATCCAATTAGGTAGTGACATTTTTGTTTTTCACACTCCTAATTGATCGTTTTTGGTTTTATTTCAGTTTTGTTCCAGTCCGTTTGTCAACTATCGTCCACACAAATTCGAATCATAAAACCATAAGCTTAACAAAGTGTAGTCTATTTAAGTTTTCTTCATAAATCTTCTCGTTTTCTCCTCGGAAGCACAAACTTAACGATATGGTAATATGTAACCTATCCCACTTCTGAGAAAGTGTTGAAATAAAATCCTCCTAATCGTATTAAAAAAAAACACAAAAATCCTCACACAAAACCAAAAGCTCTTTAAATCCTCTCTACCGTGAAATATTCAATTGAAATGCAGTCGCCAAATTATCATGATTTATTATAATAATGAAAAAAAAACCTTTACCCCTCATGAAGTAGATACTAGTTCAGTTCACTCGGCTTTCATACTGCGTGCTCCATATCTGGATCTGAGTGTCCAGACGGCAACAGTGCTATTCAACAAGATACATTATACTCATACAGTCGTGCGTCCTTAAACATGCGAAGGATAATAATAATTTGCATGGAGATCCTTGTAATGCGGATGTGTATATAAATTTATTCATTCGTGCTTCTAAAACTATACACCATCAGAAATATCATCATCATAATCATCGCCTCGACATAGAACACCCCAAGCTCTAGCTTCACCACATACCGCACAGAGACCAGAACTCCTCTCAATGGAATATAAATTCCCCTACGAAGACAAAAAAAAAATGTATGTTTTATGTTTTTGAATTTATGTAACGTTTAAGTCGACGACGACGACGATGGAGAAGGGGTAGGTAGGAAGTGAAGGATTTTCGACGAGAAGCGTTAAGTGCGCAAAGCACAGATTGAAGAGCTGTTCGAGAGGAAAAGTCATGCTTATCGTTAGTTGTGGATTTACTTAGCTGCAAATGGCGAGCATGTACATTCCACAAGTGGTGTACTTTATTTTCTGGTTGATATGCGAATTAGTCTGTAAATTGGAAGCCAGTTTGCATAGTTCTATGGGAATGTGAAAAGGGCTTATGTTGTGATAATATGTATTTCGGTTTTTGTGAGTTTTGATTTCTGTTAAAAGGAGAGGGTACTTGGTATTTTTGTAAAACAGAAGTTATTCGATGTAAAAGTAGAATGTATTGGGCATTGTCTGAAGACCTTTAGCAAAAAAAGTGTTAATTTGATTGAATTTAATACCCACTGAAATGATAGTAGTCATCGACAGTCGATTTCGAGTTCGAAGGCTGTCATCGAGGGTTGGTTCAGTGTTAATAAATCTCAATTACATTTTCGTTATACGAAGTAAAAAAGTTTTTTTTTTTTAATTTTTCAAAAACTAATCAATTTCTATAGATAGCTGAAAGGAGAATAAAAGTACAAACAAAAATCTGTTCGTATTGTTACATAAGTTTCCTATATGATATGGTTGCGTGTCTGCAGCGACTTCCCAACAATTGTGTGTATTTATCACTGGGTTATTATTTTTGTGAGCTATTGTTTTATTTTTAGAACAGACAAAAACTGTTCTTTTATTGATTTATTTATTGAATTTGTAGCGATTTAATGTTATGAAGGAACGTCTCCTTCGGTATTTTTGACAATTTTTCTGGTATTTTGTTTTCGGTGGTCTATACCATGGCAATAGTTTCAGGTGGATCTAAAAACTATGATTATATACAAAAATATCCACAATGATTCAAATAATAAGGGTTTTTTTTGGGCGAAATGCTGTTCGGGCGGAACTCACAATTAGGCTCATTTTATTTATTATTATTTATTAATCTATAATCCTTTTTTACTTGCGACACATAGGAAGTATTGAATTCGTAACAAAATTTGTGCACGACTGAGTCGTACGAACTTCCTCCTGTATTCCAAGTTATAACTCATAAAAAAATGTGCACGACTGGGTCGCACGAACTTGTTCTTGTATGCTAAAATTAAATATTTATGACTACTTTTATGTTCCAAAAATTGCAAAAAGTAGTGTTAAAATAAGAGATATACAAAAAAGAGATATACAAAAATAATTAGAATTTATTTAAAAAATTATATTTGAAAATGTACCTCGTAAATACATTTAATTCAAAAAATTTAAAAACCCAACAAATTCAAACCTTATTCTTGATTTATTGAATTTTTTTTTTTTGAAAATTGGCGGAGCGGTTTTTTTTTAAATTAATTTTGTATTTATAAAATTTTTCAAAAATGTCTTAAAATTAATTTTGGTATGCAGTTTTCAAGACCATGTAAATATACATACTATACTTCAATTTGGATTTTAAATTGATCCGTTTTTGAGAAGAATACAAAATATTATTTGAACAATATATACGTACTTAAAAAAAAAAACTTACGCTGATCGAACTTTCATTTTTCGAGAAAATCTAATAACAAAAAAACCGTTCTATGGGAGGTACCGTTTTGGAGCATTACAAAAAAAAAGTTTTTTACATAAAATACATGAATGTTCAAAAAATAAAACTCGAGGAAGTTTTAAAAAATCGTAGGAGCCGTTTTGGAGAAAATTTTGATCTTAAAAAAAAAAATAAAAAAAAACTGGGATATGAGTTTTTGCCCAAACTTCTAATTTTCAAATTTGAAGTCAATCGAACCAGTAGTTAAGGCTGTAGCTACCTGTAAACTTCCAGACAGACAGACAGAAAGACGGAATCACCGGACTCACTTTTTTCGACTTCTCTTTCGTCGTAATGTCATATCTCATCATCATCTTAATTTTTTTTTTTACGAATTCAATAGTTGCCATATATTCTATATGTCGCAAGTAAAAAAACAATAAAAAATGAAAACATGTAATTAAAATTTACAAATAAATATTTAAATTGAAGAAAGTAGAGTCCTCAAAATTACATTTCATTTGAAAAAAATGTGTGTCATAAAATCTAATAAGAAATTTTTGATTTTTTAACTTAAAAAAAGTCCTTGGAACGGTTTTTTTTTTATATATAAAATTTTTCGAAAATGTCTTAAAATTAATTTGGGTATGCCGTATTCAAGGATACGTAAATTTACATTTTAAATTTCGATTTTTAATATTGATCCGTTTTCAAGATACAGAATTTTGAAAAAAAAAGTTTAAAAATATTTTTCATTAATTTTTGATTGTTTAATTTCATTAGAATCCTAAGACGTATAGCATCCTTTCGCAATATCCCAAAATTCCAAACTTTCAGCGGTTTTTCCATGACAATTAATCAAAAAAGTTTTATTCCATACAATTTTAATTTTTTTTAGTTTCATTCCACTTTCAGTCATCGTGGTTATAAAAAAATGTATGAACACTACATTGGCGTCTTTTTTAAAAAATCAGCGCAGCTTATCAAGGTTCTTAAATCATCTAACACTTTGGCCAAAATTGCCAGAAAAAAAAGTAATGCATGCTTTTTCACAACAACAACAACCGATTTTCAAATTTGTTTTTTCTATTCAGATAAATAACTTCCTATGAGACTTCAGAATGAAGCACGGTTCATTTGGACCCAAATATTTTGTGTTTGTTTTAAATCGTCAAAATGTTCACACAATTAAAAAACAAAAATTATAAATAAGAGAGAACGCATAAATGCCATTTAGAAGAACAAACATAGGTATTTAATTTTTTTTTCTTAGCATTAAATGTTCGAGCTGTTTGGCATCTGCATCAATATACGATGTTGTTGAATCGTTTTCAATTTCAGTGATTACTTCTTCAATACCATTTGCTTTTTGTCTTCAAGCATTTCTAAGGTTAAACGCACTTCGAAATCGCTTGATGCACATTTATAAAAGCCCGATAATTTCTTGGTACATTCGACTAGCAGTATTAGCATTGCACTAACAATCTCCGTACACTTGTACTTGTGTAAATAAAAATAAATAAATAGAGTGGCGCGAAAGCTCTTGAAGAGCCAAGGCCTAAGTGGCTTACTCTCATCAACAATTCTCTAAGTGCGTGTGAAGAATTGAGGGGACCTACAATTTAACGCCGATACCGAACGGCAAAGTTGAGAAGCACTTTTTCATGACAGATGATACTCTTGGAAGTTTTATCAGTTCCTCGCAAGACGCAGTGCCCGTGAAAGATGAAATAAAAACTATGGGCACGAGTAGGGCTCTTACCCACTACGACGTTCTGCTTAGCAGCCTACGCACCTAACCATTGAGCTACGGACACTACTATGTACTTGTATATGTTTTTGTATTTCAAAGGGACGTATGGCAATGGCATGGTAGATGAAAGTTCAAGGATTTTTCAAAAATTAGTGCAACAATTCAAAAACACACTTGAAATTAACACATTAATGGAATAAAAAAAAAACAATGGTAACAGAGCGCACTAAGTTTTGAAGAAAGTGCATCAGAAAACCTTATTTTTCTATAAAGTGAAGTGATTTCGCTAAATAATTTTTTTTTTTTTGAAAATACTGTTGTTAAGAAAAAGTATGCATTACTTTTTTTTTGGCAAATTTGGGCAAAGTGTTATATGATTTAAGAATCTTGATAAGCTGCGCCAATTTATTAATAAAGACGCCAAGGTAGTGTTCATACATTTTTTTATAACCAAATGGACTGAAACTAAAAAAAAAATTAACATTGTATGGAATAAAACTTTTTTGATTGATTGTAGTGGAAAAACCGCTGAAAGTTTGGAATTTTGGGATATTGGGAAAAGATGTTTTACGTTTAAGGATTCCGATGAGATAACATAAAATCAAAAATAAATGAAAAATTGTGGTCACAGTAGTAAAAAATATAAAGAGAGATTATTGTTTTTTTTTTTTTTGAAGAATTTACTTTTTTTGTGTTAATTTGAAACAAAATGGCATTCGATTTTTTACATTTTTTTTTTCATGCAGTTGAATTTTGGGACACCCTGTATGTTGCGTATATAATATTTTATTTTCAAAAAGAAATATTTTTGTATTTAAAAAAATATATACTTTTAAACTTTTTTTCAAAATTCTATATCTCGAAAACGGATCAATGTTCAAAATCGAAATTTACTTATAAAGTGTATATTTACATAACTTTAAATACTGCATACGCAAAAGAACGCTCCAAGGATTAAAAAAAAATTGAAAAATTTGAAAAATCAACAATTTCTTAAGAAATCTATCACATAATTTTTTCACATTGAATTAATTTTTGATGTACAAAATTTAAATTTAAATTTATGAAATTTGATTACATGTTTTTAATTTTTAATGTTTTTATGAGTTAAAAATTGGAATACTGGGGCAAGTTCGTACGACCCAGTCACGCATATATTTAAAAAGTAGGAATTGTAATCTTTAAAACTACGTTTGAATTAAGCTGGTATATTTTTAGGGTTGCCAGATATTCAATTTCATATGGTGTTCAAATTTGTTGGCCCCAGCATAATTTTGACTTTGAGGTCAACATTTAGTTTTCTTATTTTACCAGAAGAATTTAGGATTTTTAACCTACCTCTTTGGCAAATGAACTGGTTTTCCAAGAATTGATAGTGTGTCGGTTATTTTTAACACTGTGCAATCTTTGTTGAACACTGGCTTGCTGTCAAAACCGTTATAAACTTGCCCCTTCCCAAGGAGAATTAAATTTGAGGTATGAAGGTGAATTATCTAAACAAGTGGTATAAAGGAATTGAAAAACAAATTTATTCGTCAGATTATCAAGTTAAGTCACGATAACAGTTGGATAAGAGCGCTTTTTGAAATGACTTCATTTAAAACCTTACGGAAAAACGGACGATTCAAACTTTATTCAGGAAAAGCATAAAAAATGTGAAGTATGTAAACCAATTATTTTGCATTGTATTTTAAATGTATTGGTTGATGGAAAACTCGAAAAAAAACCGCGAATCAGCTTTTGTTTTTTTATAATTTTCGCATGGAAAATTGCACGTCCCTCACGCATGATTTCAACACGTTTTATAGAAATAACTTCGAAGTCTGTGTTCATCATAATTATTTCGAGCGAGGCAACGTTCGAGGGGTCAGTATAAGTATAGAAATTTGTATTAAACTTAATTTTGCTTCAAAGTACCTGTTTTTTAACCAAAAAATTAATGCTTTTCATCAGAAGTAATTTTCAGAATTTGACACTTTCTAAGAACCAAACCATTCATCAAAATGGAATAATATTCCCTTGAAGCTCTACTAAACAAAGAATAAACAGATTTTGTAGCTGGCCACAGTGGGAAGCTTTAAAAAAAAGTTGCATGTTTTATTTAATAAAAAATTTTAAATATGGATGCGTATCCAGGGAATTATTGAAGAGTGAAATTTACAATGGATATGGCTTTTCGGAGCTGTTGCTATACTGTCCAACACCTTTTCTATACATGTCCGGTACTTTAAAAAAGTGAGAAAACCTATCTCGGTAACTCCTTCTTCTATAATACTAGTGAACTGGCAACGCTTGACATTCGATATCTGCCTCATCTTATCAATAGCACTAAATGGTTGCTTAAGCATTTTAACTCTCTCATGAGTAACTTTCTACAATGGTAACTCCAACCAACTCTAACCTAATTTCTAACCTACTGTTCAGTACCAGTACTCTTTTTAAATCATTCTTCTAAATATGGAATGGAAAAATAGCATAAAACATTGAAATAAGTGAAACGTCTGGTTTGAATAACGAATTCCAAAGAGGAAACACGTGATGATAGATTGAAAATTTGAATAAAATCAAATAAGAGAAATACAAGGACACACCAGTCGTCCCCATCTTTTCCTCATTACTTTCAACCGCATGTCTCTCAAGTGAACACAAACACCTGTGGTGTATTGTTCGACAAGCTGCCGTTAACAATCGAGCGTAGAAACATGTTGAAAGATCCTATCTGTGCGCCTTTAATTTTATTCATGATACAAAATAAAAGAACGAAAAAAGAAAGAAACTCAACTATAGCTATTAGTTCTATTGTTCTTTAAAACACTGACAACAATGTGACGCTTACGGTGACTTGAGACTGGGACAGGACACATATAGACGATTATAGATTCTTTTTGTGTTGGTCCTTAGATTTTTTAAGGAGCTTTTATCTTTGGAAAAAAAATAATAAAAAACACTGTGTTCTAATAAATATTTTATGTCTTTTTGTTTTGTGTTCTTTCAGTGCTATGCTATCTGTGGTGACAACTGTGTTATGTGTCGTGTGCTACTGTTGTCATCGCAACATTAAGAAACGCACAGAGGCTGCATATCGACAGCGATGGATGGAAAATGATACCAACAACATGGAGATATACAGTGTCGAGCAGGTGAGTAGGGGCCGAAGAACACACACACTTTGATTTTTATTCATGACTTGGAAACAATGATTGTTTTAGGGATGTTTATTGTTTATGTCTGGTTTGAATCAAGAGAATGGTCTTTGGTGGCTGGCTAGACAAGGGGATATTTTGGTCAAGGATGCAAAAGTCAAGTTTAGAAACTTCGTTTGTTCTTGTTGAGGTATCTTATTTCCAGGATCGATTTAATTTAGTAATTAAATATATTCATCACTTCACGTCAGATGTTGATTAGTCGCCTGACTCAACTGTAAAAAACAGCAACAACAGAGTAGCCAAACAATTGTTGTGTACTTTTTTAATTTATGGTAACAGTACCAGTCTGCGTTCAGATAATTTTTTTTTTCTTTCAATGTAAATATCTTTATATCTATTATTTGTTGAGACTTTAGAAATTCCTTAGTAGTTTGGTGTACGAATGAATTGAAAACATTGATTTAAAAGCATGAATTTTCAAAAAGGGCGATTTTCTGGATTCTTCGGGCGATAGATAGTTCTAGTCTCTGGACGATTTAAAATGAAGTCTATCTTAGCATCTACCCTCCGTTATATTTTTGAACTGTCTTTAAAATTAAGAAAATTTCCATCAATTTGGAAAAACGCTTACATTATACCAGTCTATAAGAAGGGAGATAAGGCCAACATCACCAATTATAGACCAATATCTAAGCTCTCCTGCATTCCTAAGGTGTTTGAACAAGTTATTTGTGAAAGTTTGGCATTTCATTGCAGGAACATCATCTGTCACCAACAGCATGGTTTCATGCAGAAACGTTCTACTGTCACAAATCTTCTTGTTTTTATAAATCAATGTATAAGCACTTTGGAATGTGGTCAGGAAATCGATTGCGTCTATACAGATTTTTCGAAAGCCTTCGACCAACTCTCTCACGCCATCATAAAATTCAAACTAAATGCATATGGCTTCCCCAATTTTTCATCACTTGCATATCCTCTTATCTCGAGAATAGGTCTTACCAAGTAAAATTCAGGCATTCTATCTCTAAGTCATTTTTTGCTAATTCGGGAGTTCCTCAGGGTAGCCATCTAGGACCTCTACTTTTTAATTTACCTATTAATGATGCCCCGTTATGTGTACGTAATAGCGAAATCCTCATCTTCGCAGATGATATGAAGATTTACAAAAACATCTGTTCTAGTAATGACCACATTCTTCTACAGGATGACATTAATA
>CAKKXW010001199.1:0-13698 GCA_920937365.1 Sphaerophoria rueppellii | reverse complement strand
TAAGCATTTTATGAAAGCTTGTCAACTGGATAAAGTCTTTGAACTATTTTCAATTATCAATTTTAAGAATAAGTTTCGATCAGGTCAAAGTAATATACCTTTATTTGGACATTCATGTATGTTTATTGTGTTTTTTTTATTTTTTTATTTTTATTTTTCACATAAACTACAAATAAGTGCCAATGATTAAGTTGTTAATAGAAACAATCTAACTTTCAAGTCGAATTCAAACATATTTTAATGGCGTTGGTATTATATGAATTCCTCTAAGTATCCAAATAGTTCATATCCATCAACATTCAACACAATACTTACATAATATATCTGTACGAACGATGCCTTTTTTACCGTTTTCTTTATTGGCGTCACTGATAGTATATACCAGGAGACTGGTATCTGTTACCAGAAAATGTGTTTTGTTAAGCGATGGAAAGGGAAAGATCTTTTTTACACTCGTTTTACAGAAGAATAGGATTGTACAAACGTAGAGCGCAGAAAAATATGAATTTTACCAGTTGAAAACTAAATCAAACTTTTATATTTTCAGTATTATCAGGATTCTCATACATACAAGCAGGAAATTTTGTTATCTAAACAAATTTTATTTTAGGTATTTCTCATGACTTCTGGTTCCTCATATCAGAAAATTCTGATCAACTTTACCTGTAATGTTACATTCTTTATCAGGGGCCGAATTACGACATCCGCTATCGAGTGAGTGAGTCTCATCAGTAATCGAACGAACGAGTAAATATTTTGGGACGATGACATAAGTTAGGTCACGTATCGTTTGAGAACTCAAAACTGTAGTAGTTTTTATCGAGTCTCGATTATTTTGAAGGAATTTTGAAAGGTTTCACATATAAGGGGTATTCACGTAAACGCGGAAAACCCATAGAAACCATAGAATTTTCTATCGGTAGAAATGAGGTGTCAAAATTTGTATGGGAAAAATTTTCTGCAAATCGCAGAAAAAAACCTGATAAAATTTATGACGTTTATTTTAACGTTTAATATGGCGCTCATTTCATCTTTTCTCCAACTGAACTGACATAAGCAGGAAGTTCTCGTCAAATTAAATAAAAAAAAAATCAATCAGAATCAACAAATAAATGAATGAATGAATGAATTTTGTTTTAAAACTACTTCTTGGCATCTTGAAGAGCAAAAATTAAAATGTAATTAGAATAAAAAAAAGCATCACTTTAACATAAATTATCGAATGACGTGAATTGAACAAACTCACTTTGACGTTTAACAAACAGCTGTTTGTTTTCCTTGTTTACGCAACTACTTTCTGCTGGGGTGTTCATTTAAATCTTTTGTGGAATTTTCTATTTTTCCGCAAAGTAGAAAATTATCTCGTTACGTGAACACCCTTATAAATAAACAAAACTTGAGGTCAATAGTAAAGACGAAAATATTATTATTTTTTTATAATGAAAAAACACAGTTTGACTGTTAACAAAAGATGAGACTGGTGAAGCTTTGGAGAGGAAAATCTTGATCTTATTAAATTATTGGCTAACAATTTCATAATAAGATAACTCAAAAAAAAAAAAAGTTAGTTTTTTCTTAGCAAGTTGCCCCATCAGTGAGCTATTTGAGTGTCGAATGAAATTACGCTCGATAGCTGAGTAGAAAATTTAAAATTATTGTACTAGAAGCTCGATTCATAGCTCGATATCGTGAGAGCGAATGCCAAACACAAACAATTCAGTATCGTATTATTCGATAACGGATGCCGTAATTCGGCCCCAGGATTCTGATAATAATTATTAGTAGGATACTGATTTTTTGATATAACAAGATAAGCCTGAAAATATTTATCAGTTTACCAGGATTCATTTATCTCCTGGTTCCTGGTATGGGTTATCATACTTAATGTAACAAGAAAAATTAAAAAATTAACAGCAATCTGGTAGATTTTACCGGGTAATTAATTTTAATTGAAAAGTCCAATAATAATTAAATACGTCGGATAAATAGATTACATCCTCTTACTGGTAGCTGGAACCAGAAACACTGACAAATAAACCAAAAATACTGGTAAATATTACTAGCAGTTTGTATAAATAACAAAAAATTAACAATGTTTTTTATCTGAAGTCCGATAATATTTACCATACTTTCAAATTTTATTTAAGTCTTAAATATAATCAAGGTTCTGATAATTTGTTTTTGTATACCTACAATTTTTTTATATTCATCATAAGTTGTGGTAACAAATACCAGGAAACTGTGATTAATCCTACCAGACATATTTCATATTTTATCGGGGTACTGATAAAATCTACCAGAATCAAGGTTTTTCTTTTTCATCAGAAATGTCTGGTAATATTTACCAGTTTACCAGGGGTCGAATTACGGCATGAGTGAACGAACAATACGTGACTGAATTGTGTGCATTTGGCACTACCTCTCACGTTATCGAGTTATCTATCGACCAACTAGTACAATAATTTTGAATTCTTTCTTCAGTTATCGAACTGAATTTCATTCGAAACATAAAGAGCTCACGTATAGGAGGAACTTGTCATTGAAATATGTAAATATTATTGATTGATTTATTCATAAAATAAATTGAGTGGCGCGACAGCTCTTGAAGAGCCAAGGCCTAAGTGGCTTACTCTCATCAACTATTCTCTGGGTGCGTATGAAGAATTGAGGGGACCTACAATTTTACGCCGATTCCGAACGGCAAAGTTGAGAAGCACTTTTTCATGACAGATGATACTCTTGGAAGTTTTGTCAGCTCTTCGCAAGAGGCAGTGTCCTTGAAAGATGAAATAAAAACTTTGGGCCTGAGTAGGATTCGAACCCACGACGTTCTGCTTAGCAGCCAACGCACCTAACCACTAAGCTACGGACACTACTATTTTTTTTTATTCATTATGAAAATTTTAACCAATAATCTTTCTAGGACAAACTTAAACACTTTAAATAACCAACAGAAAAACATGATGGCCGATTTTATGGGAAAAAAGCATTCAATTCAAAATACATCACAATTCTTCGTATAAATAAAAATAAGAATTATTCATTTCGTTTCACTGTTTGTTTTTTCCTTGATAAGATGAATAGGGTGTCTCAGTAAGATTGCACTTTTGAAAATTGAAATTTTTTTTCATGCAAGTTGCAACTCTGAAATTTGACAGCTGTCACCTCTTTTTATTCCGATTATTAAAAATGGACCACTAAGATAGTGCGGTTTAACGCCGTGCGTTTATTTTCTTTGGGGTATTGTGAAATATCGGGCTTATGCCAATAAACCAGAAACAATTCCTGACCTCAAATAGGAAATCCAACGTACCATCGGTGAGATACAGCCACAACTCTGTGCAAAACTCATGGAAAATTTCATGAAAAGAGTAATGGCCTGTCATCGGAGCCAGGGTCATTTGCCGGATTTTTCATTCCATACTTAATCAGAACATTTCTTCTTTGCAAGACTATAAAAAAATTACAACTCTGTCATAAAATACTTGTTTTTATTTTAAAATGAAAAATTGCACTCTTACTGAGACACCCTATAAATGCAAATTTTACCTATCAAACCACTCAAGACTCGTTCAAAATAAGCAGAGACTCGATGTAGTAGAATAATAACTACTACAATTTTTAATTCCCAAACGATACGTGACCAATCGAATGCCATCATCCCAAAGTGGTTACTCGTTCGTTCGATCACTGATGAGACTCACACACTCGTTCACTGAAGCGGTGATTCGGCCCCAGGATTAATTTATTTCCTGCTTTCTGGTACGAGTTATCAGATTCAAGGTTAACTGCTTTTACCAGGAAATTTCAAATTTGACAACATGCATCAGGAATCTGATTATCTTTACCAGGATTACCCCAAGATTTATCCTGGTATATTCTTACAGGAAATCTAGTAAAAAAAATATTCCTTCCTGGTACGTGGTACTGGCAACCAGGATACAGGTAAGCTATTTTTTAACACGAAATCCGCTAGCATAGACCAGGAATCTGATAACATCCACCACGATTTCTCCTGGTATATTCTTACAGGAAATCTGGTAAAAAATATTTCTTTCCGGTACGTGGTACTGGCAACCAGGATACAGATAAACCAAATTTTACCACTGTTATATATTCAAGACACAAACCATATATTTATAACTAGTGTGCATCTCACTTTAAACTATCACTTAAAACTATTTCAACTGTCATCCGAATTGATCCAAGAAATAAAATCATTGTATATTGAATTATCGAAGCACCAGGTTGTTCTTTCTTTTTATTGGTTAACACTCCACATTCAATACACTCGTTATTACATATTTTATATTGGCAACGAGAATTCTTAAGATTAAGGAAAATCTTAACGACGACCGAAACTACGCAAGAAATCCTACAACAATTAACTGCAGCTTTACAAAGCTTACAAAACATTACATTTTGACCAGTTCAACGAGAACAAGGAAGCATTTCCAAACTATATCAAAAGATTGGAAAATTATCTGCCATTAAAGAACATTACAGATGACACAAAAAAGCGCCAAGTTTTAACCAATTGTATCGGAGCTAAGTACTATCAGCTACTCTCGAATTTGACAGCACCAGAAGAGCCCGAGACGAAGACGTATCACGATTTAATTAATGTACTCAAAGAGCACATCAGTCCCATGCCGAACGAAATTACAGAGCAGCATAAATTTCTTCTAAGGCTGCAACATGAAGGCGAGTCGATTGCCAATTATTTGGCTGATCTAAAAAAATTGAGTGTCTACTGTAAATTTGAATGCGAATCGTGCAAGAAATCTACTTTGAATACACATTTTAGGTCTCAGTTTATACGCGCAAGAAACAAAGTTAACTCTAGAAAAGACCATACAAAATGCTTTGGCAATGGAGGCATCAAAACTGGAAAGCCGTGCGATGAACAACGTTCACCAGCTGCAATTCAAGGCGACGACGATTCCACATAAGAGGACTAGCCATACATCAAAAAAATCAAATACAAATTTCAATAAAATAAATTCTAATGATTCACAAAAAAATAAAATAATTTGTTACAGATGCGGCAAACAAAATCACATGGCGAACAATTGCAAATCAAATAACCTACATTGCAGTACACGTCAAAGGAGAGGCCACGTTTCTTCAGTGTGTATGAAAGCGAGATCGATGCGAGAGACAAATACTTTAGAGGTTTCACAGAGTTCTGAGACTGAGATGGACAATTAGATGCATGAGATCAACGCTATTGATTTGATTGAAGCTGGAGATCAAAGTTTGCATTCAATTCAGTTACACCAAAAATTGAGTGCTATAGATGGCCGGGGTAAGTACTTTGTGACATTAAAAATTAATGGGAAGCCCTTTGATATGGAATTTGATGGGGCAGCGATTTCTGAGATTAATTACGATACATTTAAGACACATTGGCCAAATGCCAAAATCTTGCCAACAAATGTCATGCTTAAGACCTACAGCAAAAAATGTTTGCCTGCTTACGGGAAATCAGAAGTGCATGTTCAATATGATGACCAGAAAATAAAATGCGATTTATATGTATATAGTCAAGGGTAAATTCGACACACTTATGGGGCGCGAATGGGTTTTGAGTGTCAAATCCGTCGATACATACACTGCGGTAGACATAGTTCAATTAAAACAGCAGATTTTTGAGAAATATGATAAGGTCTTCGAACAAGAAATTGAGGCATACCGAAAATCAAAGGTATGTTGAAACTATGTGACGGTGCTACTCCCACTTTCATTCAACCAAACCAAGACCAGTACCATATGCAATTCGACCCTTAATTGAATGTGACCCTTAATTGAATGTGAACTAGACAAATTAGAGAAATGTGGTATTATTGAGAAAATTGCACACTCTGATTGGGGGACTCCGGTAGTTACCGTTATTAAAGCCGACAAATCCATTCGATTATGTGCAGACTATAAAGCTACACTGAATAAATATTAAGTTAACGATGGTAACCAAAATACCAAGATTGAAGATACTTCAAATATTAAGAGGTGTTTTTTTTTTTTTATAATGAGCACACACTCTAGGGGTTTTTATACCCTTTTTATGCCATAGACACAGTGAGTACTTTAGGAAAGAAGAAAGGGGCTAGAGAGAAGGTGCCAGTGTACATTGGTTTTAAATTCCTGAACATTGCAATGATCGGGAAAAACAGAGTGTGAAAGAGAGTTCCACATTCGCGTAGTACGGCTAGAGAACGATTATCTATACTTGAGCGTACGACCGAAGTTGGGCTCGAGTGTAAACTGATGGGCATTCCTGGAAGCGCGGGTATAACGGTTGAATTGTTTAAGGGGTGGAATGCAACTGGCTATTTCTTTAGAGCACTTACCGTAGAAGTAACGATAAAATAGAGAGAGACACGAAACGTTACGACGACGGTGGTCTAAAGTGGTGAATACATCAGTGATCTCTCTATCACCAATCATTCTTACAGCTCTTGTTTGAATTCCATCCAAGAGGCTTAATTGTACTCAAGCTTTGGACGGATATAGGTTTTATAGATGATAGCCAGATCAGACGGGGAGAAAAATTTCTTGCACCGTCAAGAAACCCAAACATCTTGCGGCATTTTTGGCGACATCGCGTATGTGCTCGGACCACAAGAGGTGGTCAGTGATGCACATACCGAGAATCTCATTGATGAAAGTGCCACTCATGGACAGTGGCAGGGAGGGTATATCTCGCTTCAACGATACCAAACAGCATTGTTGATGCTTTTAACCCTATTCGGAATAAAAGTTTTCATTCCCAAAACAATCATATTAGTAATCATATCTGCGCTGGAGTCTGCGTCACTATTGAGGAAGCATAGTGACCAGTTAAAGATCCGGAAAAAGTTGTTGAGACCGTCCCAGTTGGCTTTCTCGTATTGCCACACGGTTCTCTTCCGAGCTCTTTCTCTAACTGGATTAGCTCGACACGAGAAATTTGCAGATATAATACCATAGAGAATCTATTTACCTAGAGTCGCAACTCGCTCTCTTTTTTTAAAAAAACACTGTCCAAAAAATGTTGTGGTGAGTCCCTCAATTTACTCTTATTTTTCGTGTCCGTGAATCTGTGAAAGAGGTGAAAAAAAAATTCAATAAGGACATGACCGCACTGTTTTAAGGGTGAAATAAACTCTGCCAACGTGTTTAAATGTGTTTTTTTAGTTTTTTATTCGTAAATCATAGTTGAATTCCATTTAAAAAGCAAAAAACACTATGCACTGCACTTTGTACTGTTATTTAAATACTTACAACATGAATTTCATACAATTATTTTTTATTTTTTAAATTTTTCAATTTGGTCGTTTTGTACTAACCCAGTGAGAATGTGTTAGTTTTCGAATGCCTACAAGCTGCAATTTGGTCGTTTTGTACTAACCCAGTGAGAATGTGTTAGTTTTCCAATGCTTTTTAAATGAGAAACTGCACCCATACATTCGCACTGAGTTAGATACAATGCTCAGGTTGGAGTCGAGATGGGTTTCATGAGCTCAGATTTCGAAAATAAGATTCCGTTGAGCTCAGCATTTTCAAAAAAAAAACTTAAACATACAAAAAATGCATGTAATATGATAAATAAATACGTTATAATGTTTCTTTGCACTTTTAACACATAATTGCACTATAATTTACAAATATTTGTATCAAAAATCTTAATAAATCTTAAGAAAAAAGTCGTGCGTTTAGTCTCGTATTTCCTGTGGTGGAAGTCTGTCACTTTGGGTTTGTGCATCAGGTAAAAAATTTTGTTATGGCTGAGCGCTCACTCTTTTGTCACCTCTTACACAGGTTCACGGAGACGAAAAAAAGAGAGGATTGTGTGAGTTCACCTCTTACACATATTCATGGACACGAAAAAAAGAGAGGATTGTGTGAGTTCACCTCCGAAAAATGTTGAGGGTGTTTTCGGCATGGAGGAAAAGGTCGCGACTCTAGGTATTATATATTCTCTATGACTCTGATGGTGAGAAAGGTAAGAGAGCAGGTTGGTTAAAAAGCAAAGTGCGTTTTGTTGTTTTTTTTTTACGTTTTTTTTCAATGTTATTTTACTGTATGATCAAACAATTGCCTTTATTATTTATTGAAATAAAAACTGGCTTATCAGAAAATGTACGTAAAGTAAGTACATATTTCAAATTATCAACAAAAAATGCTGTCCTCAAAGAAATTATCTCTAGACAGAAGCTATGTAAAATTTTTAAAATGATTCGTTTTAAATGCTTCAGTGCTCATTTTAAAGTTTTTGTTTGAACGATCACTAGAATTCGGATCAACTCCTTAATGCGTTTGTGTGTATGAGCGTATAGGTATGTTCGTAGGGGCGTATTGGCGTTCTTGATATTGACATGAAATTGGTCTCATTTGACGCGCAATAACTTTCTTAAGAACTGATTAAGATCTAAGCGAAATTTGTTTACTGACTTTTAAGAGGAAGGAAAGAAAAAATTGACAGTTCTTCGCAAAAGGCGGTGCCCGTGAGAGATGAAATAAAAACTATGGACTCTAACCCACGGCATTCTGCTAAGCAGCCAACGCACCTTACCACCAAGCCACGGACACTACGGTGTGTTTCGACTATTTCACAAAAATCAGAATTCCATACAGCTTACGATTGTATCTTTATTTGCTGAATTTTCCGTTTGACTGTCCCAAAAATTAGTTTTAACTCAGGCTATATCTAGAGTGAAAATATTATAAAATACATTGAGGACTGAGCGGATAAAGAGTGTCTATCGAACATAATATAAAAACTAAAAAAAATTCCATTTTTCCATTTGAAAAACAATGCACCTAAAATAACAACTTTCCTTTTGAAATCCAATGATTTTTCCGAGTTTTTCATCAAGAACTTTCTATTTTCCGTTCGAAAATCCATTTTCATCAAGAACTTTGATTTTTCCATTTGAAAACCCATTTAGAAACAAAAAATTTCAAGCATTTTTCCCGACCTTTGTTCAGGGGCAGATCCAGAGACTCTTGTAAGGGGGGGCGACCCTGAAAATGTTGATTTAATAGGCAAAGAGAAATAGGACTTTGAAAGAACAATTAATCGTTCAGGGTTTTGAAGAAGAGTGAAGATATAAGCCACTTAGGCCTTGGCTCTTCAAGAGCTGTCACGCCTTTCTATTTTTATTAATATCTCTAGAACATTTTTGGAGATAGGAAACCAAGCTGGTAAAAAATGACAATGGTTCCTGCGTTCATTCAGTAGGCCAGTTCTAATATCTCATTTTGACATAGGTGGAACATAATTCTCAGTTCTCACTGAGATAAAGTGGTTACAAATTGTTGTTCTGCATATGACAGTCACGTCAAAATAGCTGAGCAAGAAATCTAAATCTAAAATAATTTCATCTCAGAGATCGCAGAAAAATATCTCAGTTCTAAGCTGAGATTTTTAGTTCCACTTATAAAATCTCTGAGACCTCTGAGATTTCAGTGATTAAGTGTTAGGTGGAACTGGCCTTATGAAATGAAGTTGATTTTATTAAAGGAATTATGTACGCAAAATGTTGGTATTTTTAATTTCCCAGAGGAAGTTATTGTAAACGGTCCGATTTTGTGAATCAACAATTTTTGAATCAATCCATTTTATCATCATGTCAGCGTGTGTATATGCCACTGATCTCTATTTTACACTGGATAGTGTATTACCTACAAAGTATAACAGTTTTTTTGACTCCATTTGAAGATGACAGTCAATGTCCCTTTTCGACTTTTTGACATCTAACCAACAAAAAAAAAACAAAAAATAAGTCGTTTTTCTTTTTTATATCTGAACAGAGTCTGAACAATGAATAGAAATATTTCGAATAATTTAAATGGTGAAGGAAACAAGTTGTTATGGAAGAGAATATCAGTTTTATAATTAATAAAAGTCATTTATATCATTTATTAATACAATTATAAAAATGAAAAAAAAAACCTTAATATTAGTTCTCTATATACAATGCTCCGAACTAAAAAAAGAAAAACGCCTATAAATGAAAACAAACGACTCTGTTTTTTGCACCGATACAGAGATCAGTAATATAGAGATAAGGGATTCTTTGTCGTTTATTTTTGTTATACTGTTTTTCCTTTTTCGACTTTATAACAATCTTCAAATTCAGTCACTTTTTCTGCATGGATACACTATCCAGTGTATTATAGAGATCAGTGGTATATGCGTATTGGCGTCACGTTTTTTTTCACGATTCTCTCGAGAACAACTCACAGTATTGTATGAAATTGGACTCATTCGATGCGGGATGGCGTTATTAAGTTTTGATTAAGTTGCCAGCGGTAGTTAAGCAATTTTTTAACTGGCATACAAATTGGAAAGTAGTAAAAATTCTCATGCATGAAAATAATGATTACCTCGCGAACCGCTCATAGTGCTGATATCAAATTGGTCTCGTTTGGCCCAAAGCCCTTGATTGAGAACTTAATTATAGTTTTCAGCGAAATCGGTTTAGCGGTTTTTTGTAAGGATAGGGAAAAAAACTGAAAAAATCTAGCAAAATCTGAAAGTATTCGTCATTTTTTCATGAAAATTATGACGATTTCAGCATAAAATGTTATTCATCAATGTTAGAAAATTAATTATTTTACAATATTTTGTTATAAACAATTGAAAATGTGTTTAAGCGGATATATTTTATGGTTCCTACAGTTTGATTTCATATAATCAACAATTGAATATTGTTTTTTTTTTTTTTTCCTCTGGGAAGTAAGTCGTGTGGACCACAGAAGTCGCACTCATATTTAATAATTCTATTTTCATCCGAATATAATGTTACCACGTGCCACGGTCGTGATGATGATGATATATGTTTAACATTATCTTAAAACTATATTCTGCTTGTCAAATCACCCCTATCACCCCCCTCTGAATCCGCCCTTGCCTTTGTTTGATTTTCCTAGTTTTAACACTCTTCCATGAGATTTTCCAATTTTTGTTTTCACCAACCATTAACATTTTTTACAAAAATTGCTATGTGGCATTGCAGTTTATTAAAACAATAATTGAGGTTATAACAAAAACTGCACTGTTATGCAAAGAATATAAAAAAAAAAAATTTGTACAAATTTTAAATAGAAATCAGCTTTTTTGTTGTCAAAGAATTATTCGGTTTTAATTCTTTTTTAAGATTGCAATAAAGCCGAAAAACTTGTTTTGAAAATTTGGTCTTATTTCCAAATTTTTGTTGGCGCAATTTCTAATAGAACTAAGAATTAAAGCCAAATTGGGGTAGTTTCCTTTTTGAAAAGGAAATAAGACCGAATTTCAAATTCGGTTCTTACGTCACCCCAACATGATATTGTCAGGCGGATTAACGTGCGAAAAAAATGTTTTGTAAGTTTGATTTATCGAAACAAAGAAACGGTTAATTGTATTCATGCGAAATGTTTACTAAAATCAAGGAAATTTTATGGGCTTTAATAATTAAGCCTCAGATTAGTTCAGTCACTAAATTCCATAAGATGACGGCAGCTTTTATGAAAAAATTTAAAAATGCATACATAGTTTGGACCTTTTCTTAAATTGATAGTAAAGATTGAAAAAAAAAACAATATTTTTGCGTGTAAACCCATTTTTTGATTAGAAAAAACTTGTAGCGATCTTAAACAAACAGGGAATTAATGCCAACAAAATTCTCAAATTGAATCTTAGATCGGTTGGATTGAAAAAAAATTCCACTCACTTTATGACAAACCAAACGTTATTTTTTTTTTATTTTGGAACGCGCAAGCGAAAACGACTAACGGTATTTTCTTAGCTCAAAATAATTTGAAAAGAAAAAATTATAACCTTTGATAAACTTTTTATTTTACTTCAATCCGACTTTTTCTACTAAGATACAAAACTATAAAAACCACTTTAATTTTTATACTAGCATAAATTTAACACATTTGTAAGTTTATGTCTCAACTTTTTAATAGTGTACCTAAAGAGTTTTGCATTCAAAATATAATTTCATACAAATCTACATTTTCCAAAAAAACAAATCATAATAAAACAAAGAATCTGCAAACGAATATCAGAAAAAGTAAAATTGTTTTTACTCTTCAAATATTTTTTTCCCTATCTTACGTATGTATAGGCCGGTAGATGCAATTTTTTCCTTGCCTGATCAATCAGCAGATCAACAGGAAGACATATTATTCATCAGGTTGTATAGTTTTCGTGTGCGGGAAATATAAAGGTTGAAAAAGAAGAAAGAAAGAAAGAAAACGAAAAAAGAAGGCAGATGTCTTTTCGTGTTCGAAAACAAAAGAAAAAGAAAGATTTTCATGCAAGCTTTTAAAAAAAGCTTTTTTATTAGCGAATTTAGATTTCATAGGACACTTTTTTCCATATGGATGAGACATCTGTATAATTACTTGTCTGTGCTGATAGTGTATTTATCAGGGTAATAAACAAGTCAAGAGTATTTTCCGCCTGGCCATTAATGTCCGATATTCGAGTGGGCTCGGTGACAAGCTGAGTTAGGTGGTTTAACTCAGCAAAGATCTCAGCACACATTCCTTCGGGTGTTGTTTGGCCCGAATGGAGAAGCCACGAAGAATTGTGTACATTGAAATCGCCTGTAATAACGATTTCAGTGTGAGGGTACAGGGAAACAATTCTTTGGTTGGAGTCAGACAGAGCATCAAATTCACAAGAAGTTGAAGCCCTGTCCAAATTTGGGCTTCGATAAAGAGAACAATAGTGAATGATGTGCTTATTTATGGTGAACTTAAACCACATAAAATTGAAAACAGGGTTGGAGCAGCGTGCATATTGTCGAAGGAATTGATAAGCGACATCATTCCTTATGTAAACGGCGACACCATGGTGGAGGAAGGCACTAAGCTATAACCATGAATGAGAAATTCAGTAGGATCGGAATTCTCACCTACTTGGGTTTCACTCAGCGCCAAAACAGCTGGCCTGTTAGAAACAGTGTGGATAAACGCAGCAAGAAAATTTGTACCTAGCCCACGTACGTTTGACATTCACAAGGCTTATTTGCACTTCAATATGACAGACGATAGTTCAATGTTACAGACCATAAGTACTTTAAAGGGTCTTTACCGAGTTAATAAGCTGATGTTTGGTTTAAAAACTGCACCAAACATATGGCAACGGTTCATGGATGAAAATATCACCAGTGACCTTGAGGGTACTGCATGCTTTATTGGTGATATAATTGTAGTGGCTAGATCAATTTCTGAACTTTTTCATTGGTGCGTGCGATTACTTGATAAGTTACAGAAATTTGATTTACATTTGAACAAATCAAAGTGCAAATTATTTGAAACGAGCGTCACTTACCTCGGTCACAAAATCGACAAACAAGGGCTTCACAAAACACCAGAGAAGGTGGAAGCGATATCAAAAATACAACCTCCGACAGATTTAAACAAATAACGTCAATTTCTGGGAATGGTAAATTATTACCACAAGTTCATTCCAGACCTGTCAACCAAATTACACCCGCTTTACAGTCTACTGAGAAAGGATGAGAAGTTTATTTGGAATAACGATTGTCAGCTGGCGTTTGAAAATTTGAAAAAGGAAATGATGAGCGATATCGAATTGATACCTTTCAATGAAAATCTTCCGCTTATATGAGGTACTGATGCTTCTCCAGTGGGGTTATCAGCGATTTTATCCTACAGTACGACGGACGGCGAGCGTCCGATTGCTTTTGCCTCTAG
>CAKKXW010001192.1:0-13728 GCA_920937365.1 Sphaerophoria rueppellii | reverse complement strand
TCAGACCAGGTTCGACAAAGACTTTGGATGGAGGAAAATTTAACTTTAGATAAAGCAAAACGAATTTGCCGTGCAGCAGAACGGGCGAGTAAGCAAATAAACACACTTGGCAATGAACCACGAGCTGGAACATCCATTGACTTAATTAAGGAAGATAAAGAGTTCTATTGTCGACGTTGTGGTAGTAGACATGGATATAGAGAATGTCCAGCATTTGGGAAAATTTGCCATACCTGTGGCTCAAAAGGCCACTTTGCTATTTGTTGCTTTCAAAACAAAGAAAAGAAGTTCCTGGCAGGTGGGAGCTATTTATGACGGTGAGGTTAATAGCATCAATGTAAATCAAGAGAGATGGCAAGATGTTCTTACAATAGGCAGCGGAAAAGTCAAAATAAAATAGGATACAGGAGCTGACTGCAACTGTCTTCCCGAATAACTAGCAATTAAGTTGGGAGCAAAGATCAAAACGTCAAAAATCAAACCATTAACAGCATATAATGGAGGAAAGATTGATGTTGTGGGACAAGCAAAATTACTTTGCAAAAATACACGAGGTGAGCATTTATTGAATTTTAAAATAGTTAAGGGTGATTTACAGCCAATTTTGGGTTTTCAAGCATGCGAAAAACTTGGTTATGTAATTAGAGTGCATGCAGTTAACGATAGTCAAAGTAAAACCAATAACTTAACTAAATTAGGAAGTTGTAAGACATTTGAATATGAAATAGATTTCTTAGAAAGCCCGAAATTCAAAATATTCCCAGCAAGAAAAATTCCTCATGCAATACGCGATCAAGTTAAAAAAGATCTTGATAAAATGGTTAAGCTAGGCGTTATAGCACCAATATCTGAGCCAACTCCAGCAGTAAGCCCAATGCTAGTAACAAAAAACGGACGTATTTGCATGGATCCAACAGATTTAAACAAAAACATTAGGCGTCGCTATTTTCCAATGAAAACAGTAGAGGAAATTTCAGCTAAAGTTTCCAATAGTAAATGGTTCACAAAATTAGACTGTTTGAAAGGGTTTTGGCAGATAAGAGTAAGTGAAAACACTTCAAAGTATTTAACTATGTCTACGCCATGGGGTCGTTATCGCTTCTTAAGACTACCATTTGGCATTTCATCAGCACCCGAAATCTTTTCGGAAGTCATGAATCGAACACTCGAAGGCATTGAAAACTGTGAAGTTGCGATGGATGACATTTTCTTATATGCAACAACCAAAGAACAGCTTCAAAGAACTACGAAAATGGTAATGAAACGTCTAACAGATGCTGGATTCACTCTAAATCATGACAAATGTGAGTATGAAAAAAATTCAGTCAAATTTTTAGGCCACATATTTACTGAAAATGGGTGTATAGCTGATACAAATAAGATTGATGCGATACTTACTTTACTTACTTAAGGAGGCGCTACAGTCCGTTGTGGACTTGGGCCTCAATCAACAGGCTCAGATTGATGCGATATTGAAACTTAAAAAACCGACTAATGTGAAAGAACTCCAACGTTTGTTAGGAATGGTCAATTATTTGGCTAAATTCATTCAAAATCAATCCGAAATTACTGAACCATTACGTAGTCTTCTCCTGAAAGATTCAGAATGGGTATGGGAAATCGAACAACAAAAAGCTTTTGAAAATATCAAACATGTTCTTACATCCACACCTGTATTAAGATACTACGACGTCAATCTACCAGTAAAATTGTCAGTTGATGCAAGTAGTAGTAGTAGTAGTCAATGGGTGCTTGTCTTATGCAAGAAAATCAGCCAGTAGCATACGCCACTAAAGCATTTACCCAATCCCAGCAAAATCAGCCTCAGATTGTGAAAGAAGCCTGGGCTATCCGGTTTGCATGTGTCAAGTTTCATCAGTACATCTATGTCAAAAAACTACTCATCGAAACAGACCATAAGCCCCTCGAAAGTATTTTTAAAAATCCATTGCACCAGGCACCGATGAGACTACAACGCATATTGTGGGATGTTCTGCAGTATTCCCCGGTCATAAAATATATCAAAGGTTCAAAAATTCCTATAGCTTATACACTAAGTAGAGACTGTGATAACGTTGAACAACAAGAAGAAGAAGATGGAGAATTCATTCATGCAGTTATCTCAATAAGTGATGAAGCTAGGATGAGATTCGTACGCGCTACAGAAAAAGATCATGAACTTCAACTTCTAAGAGATATTTTAATCGCAGGTTGGCCTAAGGACGCGAGCAAAGTTCCAAAAGCACTACAAAAATATATAACATTCAGACATGAACTTGTATGTGATGACAATTTGCTATTTAAAGGTCATAAATTAATTGTGCCAGAAAGCGAAATTCCGAATATGCTATCACAATTACACGTCGACCATGCGGGAATCAACAAAACGTTATCAAGGGCTCGAGAATCATTATACTGGCATGGGCAATCAAATGATGTTAAAAATTTCGTGGAACAATGTGTTATTTGTCAACAATCGCAAAAAGCTAATACCCAAGAGCCAATTATTGTTAGAGAAGCCCCATTATTTCCTTTTCAACGAGTGGCTTCAGACTTTTCACAATTAGTGGCCAGGACTATTTACTCATTGCAGACCATTATTCGAGATTCATTGATTTTAAAAGCTTAAAGAGCTCAACATCCAATGAAGTTATTCTTTTTATGAGAATGTGGTTTGCAGTACATGGCATTCCAGAAGTATTGGAAACTGATGGTGGACCACAATTCAGTTCGTATGCATTTGCTAACTTTGCAAAACAATGGCAATTCAAACACATTATGTCTTCTCCACATTATCCTCAATCAAATGGATTCGCTGAGCGTAATGTCCAAACTGACTGCAAAAAATTTGATAAAAAAGTGCAAGAAACAAGGATCAGATATCTACAAAGCATTACTTATTCTCAGAAACACCGATCGCAATGAAGTGCTCAAGTCTCCAGCAGAACGATTGTTCAGCAGAAAAACACGCTCAACATTACCCATCGACGTCGCAAAACTAAAACCACATCCCCGGTCGTTGGAGTGTCGGCTGAAATACAACGTTTACGTGAGAAACAAAAGAAATATACTGACAGAGTTTCGATTTCAAGAGAAGCGTTCAAAAGTGGCGACAAAATTATTTTAAAAACCGGTCATAGAGAATGGAAGCCAGCAACAGTCGTTAAACAAACTGAATATCCACGTTCTGTTATCGTTGAAGCAAATAACGGTAAACAATATCGACGTAATTCCTATCATCTTCAAAAAACAAAGGCCAACATCGTAGAATTACCAATTTTAGAGCACGATATACAAAATCAAGAAGCTGGACCAAGTAACTCGAAGGAACCAAGTAACACAGTATCGCATATGATGAAAATATCACAGATGGAAACCAGCTCGAGAAGCGCACCCGAAGTGGAAGAATTTATTGAAGGACCTTAACAAATGTTTAATCCTTCTGATCACTCAACAAAAAGAAAATAAAAATTAAAATTAAATTTAAGTTTCTCGACACCCCTTAAGTAATGTTCAATTTAACTAATAGTATTTTTGTTTTTGTTGCTTAATTTAAAAAAAAATAATTCAAATATATATATATATTTGAATTATTTTCGTTTAATTTCTTTTCTTTTTGTTCTTATTATTGTTATTTATCTTGTTTTAATATCTTCGTTTTATTAATTTTAAGGAATATGAATATGTATCTTGTTCTGTTTTTTGTTTTAAAAAAAAGGGGATGTCACATGAATAACTTTTATAACAACAATCATTGAATAAACTTTCATACTCAGTACTTACTTGATTACTGATATTAATCATAAACACAAGTCTTTATATTTCATCGCCTAAATACCCTTAGTTCTTAACAAGACCTCATGAATTGTTTAAGATTATGGGGCATTAAAACAAATGTAGGTATATAAGCTTTCGTTCAAATACTCAAAACTCTTCTCAGGACCTCATTTTATGGTAAAATGTTACCAACCTGATTCTGGGTGCAGTTGAATAACCTCATTTTTTGATCCAATCTCTGAATCTCTTACTTGCAAACCAATTAATATCTTCAACTGTTTTCGACAAAAAAAAAATCGCTCAAGCTTCAAATCGCGCATCGAGCAAATTCGAATGATTTAATGCCACAATGCCTACTTGGAATTGTTATAAACATGTTAAACTCATCATAAAGTCAGCTCCACTCGACATGACTTGCCACACATGAGCGATGAAAGAATTGCTGTTGCCGGCGCTGTGTTCAGGCTGAATTTTTGTCATCGTCCCCGTGGAATATAGTTCGCTCACTAACTAACAAGACTCATACTCGACATTCCGTCCGTCGTAGTTTGTCGTTTGTCCGTTGTCCGATTTCGATGATGTTATTACTGCTGCAACAAGACTGCTTTTTTTTTTGTACACCAGATCTCAAGTGTTTCGCTTGGAGAATTTAAAAAACTCCAAGACCCCTTAGCACGATGGGCACCACACATAAATGCGACTGCTGATACGCACAACAAGAAGATTGATTTATGAAGATCAAAAATATGAACTCCTCCACGGTGAAAAAATTTAACCATCAGCAAGATTCGATTCAAATGGTTGCTGCACAAACAGGTAGGATGGACAATCGGACGGACGAACGTCCGCGACGGATGGACAAGCGAACATGGTTTGATAATGTTGTTTCCGCCGTTGCGTGGTGGCGGCCGTTGTAGTGAGTTCACATTAATCGTGGCGAGATATCGAGTGAATCTTTACAGAAATAACATACATTTCAACTTTCGTCACACACAGGGAATTATGACAGCGGCAATGTCAGACCATTCCGCAGCACCAAAGACCGAAAGCCACCATCAGCTTCCAACTTGCCATCGTCGTCGTAGCAGTATGGCGAGCAATCAGCGGACCAAAGGAACTGTAATAAAAAATGTTTGCTTCAAAGAGTCGAACAACAAATATGACGACATTTTTCGTTTCGATTATCATCATTTTTAGTATTATGTCGTTGGGTTGTAAATGCATGTTCATTATGTCTTTAGTGGACAACAAAGTCTTTGAGTCGCTTTTTGGTCAAAGTTATGTCGCGGACTAAACACCTTCTTTGTACTTGTCGGATTTATATGGAACTGTTGCTGTTTTTCTGGCTTCCTCACAACTGAAGACACAGTGTTAGAAGCGGGTATCGAACAGTTGTCAAAATAAAGTGCCTCGGCACTAGCAACTGACTGACTGAATTTCTGGACTGCATCATAGTACCCTGACGTACTGGGAACTATCAAAATTATTCACCCCTCAACATATTCTCGCAAAACACTCTCAATACAACCAGAAATTCAAAAGATGACACCTTTAACCGAAATGGAAGGTTGCTCATGGAATTCCTTGAAAACTTCGGACTATCCGTGCTGAATGGGGCCTCACAAGGTGACGTTTCGGGAGAGTTCACATTCATAAGTGGTCAAGGACAATCTGTTATCGACATTGCAGCGATATCTCTTGAATGGCTTAAATTATCGATGGATTTTGAAGTAGGTATGGCGAACTTCTCAGCGCACTTTCCGATTGAGGTAAAGGTTCAGTTTTCCGATGAAAATGTTCGGAGCCAATCATCTAACTTTTTAAAATTGATGTGGAAAGAGAATTATGCCACTCAATACAAATCATTACTTAGCCGTAACATCAGCTCTATTCCCTCGCATCAACTAATAAGTTTAGAAAGCTATGATGAACATATTGCGAGAGTTATCAAGGCTTCAGCACCATTTGCCCTCAATAACAACAGCGGATATCAAGTTTGCACCCCAAAAAACAAGTGGTTTGATAATGACTGTGTGAAACTCCGTAAACTTTCATTTGTTTATCTTGAGCTCTTCAGGTCTACAAATGCTTTAATTTTTAAGAACATTTATCTGCGCATTAACAAGGATTTCAAGAGACTTTGTGCCAAAAAAAAAAGTGGACTACATTAACAATATCGGAAAAGACCTGGCAAACTGTAAGGACTCAAAGACGTTTTGGAGCAATGTCCGTGAGCTTGGTGGGCGTGATAGAAGCCAGGTGACTACCCTCAACACTGAAACACTAGCAGCTCATTTTAAAACTCTTTTGTCGGCTGACGAGAATCATCGGGTTTTCTATTACGCACAGCCCATCGTCACTATCTGCGAACTAGATAATCCAATCACTCTACCGGAGCTTGTTACAACGCTGAGTAAAATGAAAAATAACAAGGCCCCCGGCATAGATGGCATTCCGATCGAATTCTACAAGAATAGTACGGAACCGTTTAAAAATCATCTACTGGCGTATTTCAACAAACTTTATGATTATGTCCAAGAAACTTTAACAAATCGGTTCTATTCTCAATCTTTAAAAAAGGAGATTCTAACTTACCGGAGAACTACAGAGGAATCTCTATTCTGAACTCGCTAAGAAAGATCTTAACCTCTATTCTTTATTAAAGGTTGACGGAATGGATCGAGAAAAACAACCGTCTCAGCATGTTCCAAGCAGGTTTTCGATCGGGTTTTTCAACGCTAGATGACATATTCACTCTGACGAGTATTGCCAGGAGATCAATCGAGCAGAAAAGGAAATTATATGCTTGTTTTGTGGATTTCAAAGCAGCCTTTGACAATGTTAATAGAAATGCCTTGATGTACAAATTGTCATCGTTAGGAATTTCTCGAAAATTCTTAATGTTTTATGTAAACTTTCTTGCCACATCTACTGCATCAGTGTGGGATGGAACTAAATTTTCGGAATGGTTTGAAACCGCAACAGGTGTCCCCCAAGGGTGTATATTAAGCCCGATATTATTTGCCTTGTTTATTGATGATGTGTGTGATGTACTCCCGGGAGGGATACTCTTTGCCGGTATACAAGTCAAGGTTTTACTCTACGCCGATGATTTAGTGTTACTGGCTGACAATCCATCTATCCTCCAGCTGCAAATCAACAAACTTAACTCATTTTGTGAATCCTGGAGTCTGTGCATCAATACTAACAAGACAAAAATAATGATATTTGAACCGCGTCAGAGAAGAAGGCTCCCCGAAGAAAACTGGTCCATGAACTACGCGCCTATCGAGGTCGTTCATTACTTCAAATATCTTGGTGTTTTGCTGTCCTATAATCTGAATGTTTCAAAACACGTGAAAGAGAAAAGCACTGAAGCCAAAGTTGCTCTAAACGTAATGTGGCCCAAGTTTTACGCTAACCAAAAAATCGATCATACATCCAAATATCGTGTTTTCCAAGCAACAGTGAATTGCTGCATGTGCTACGGTACCCAAATTTTTGGATATCTACAATTGGAGGAGTTTGAAGCCGTGCAAAGATATTTCTTCAAGCGCTTGTTCCGATTGCCTTCCCAATTACGCTATATATGTGGAGTCTGGTCTAACACCTCTTTACATTACAAACCTTAAAAAAAATTCAAACTTCATATTGAAAGTTATGAGGAGGGACGAAAGAAGCCTTCACAAATCCATAATGTCAAGGCTCATACAAACAAATGCCTCCCCGTTTAAGGATTGAGCTTCTTCAAATGATAGTAACCTATCCTTTGTGGAGTCTAATTTGAATGAATAGACCAAAATGTTCAATTATATTATCGCAGAGTTGATGAAAATATTTTCAATCAACACCTATCCAGAGCTTCTGCAACAATATCAAGAAATGTGTACAGGTACATCAACCACCAACTTACATCACAAGCTAATTATTTCAGCAATGAGTTTTCTTCTGAAGCTATAAGTTACATATTTAGAGCGCGAGTTGCTGATTTCTGCCGCGAGAATTGATTTTTTTGCTCATATAATTCTCGGAAAAAAGCTTGGTTTCGTTTTTGTATTTTATTTTCTGAAAAATAACACGTATACGCCCGAGTAACTTTCTTATTGAACGGTTATTCCTATATCTGGATAAAACCTCCTGGTTCTAAGCTTCTTACCCTCCAATTTTCAGCCAAATCAAGTCAGTCTTTTTTGCTGCATATAATTGAGGGGGAGAAAGTAACATGGTAGCTCAGACCCCCGAATACAGAAAACGTTGGCAGACGAAGAACAACTATCTTACCATTGTTTTCAAATTCTGGTGTTTAAGTCTAACTAGTTGTCACTTTCCGAGACTTTGGCTAGACCAAAGGCACTCTGAACTTTTCACCGCTTCGATAAAAAAGTTCTACGTAGAATAGTTAGTCCCGTTTTTGGGGAAGAACGATTATTCGATTGGCCTGGTAGACTCCGGTGGGTCGTGGGTTGGACACCTAGCTTGTATGATTAAAGAGGAACAGGCCCTGAAGGTTGCTTCCTGATAAGTCATCCAGCAAAGTTTAATCAGTTTTTACAGACATCCCCATCAGAAGCTTTATTCTTATACTATGTTGCTCTAAAATTGATTGATGTAGCCTTTCTGGAAGAAATTGGACCGAAAGATTGAGGTTATGAACTATCATTCTTGATTGGTAATCTGGTTTTAGCGATTAATCAGATAGAGCCAACCCCAACTTTCTTGTACAGTTTCAAAGAGCTGGATTGCTCTCAAAGTGTTCATTGAATGTCTAACAACAATACCATGTGTTTCAGTCACTTAGTTTCTTTCAATATTCCGAAGAGCCGTGTTTAAATTCGTAGTTGTTTGCCGGTTCTAGAAATCGGTAGAAGTCGAATGACGTCTGCAAAAGATTGTACTCATTGGCAAGGGTGCGGGTGTTGTTTGCGATATGGAGGGTCTGGGTACGTCCATACCTGCAACCTTAACAATTATGGAATTCCAGAATTCTGAATATGAAAAAAAAAAACTCAATTACCTCCTAAAGCTGTTACCCCACAAACTCGGGCAGCAGCGAGGCTATGCTGAGCTTGTGGTGCTTAAAGTTGTATGGACTTACATTTCCCCGGGACCTTGACCTTGTAACACCTCAGGTTTGTGGGGTTAATAGCTTGTTCGTCAGTTTTTTGTCGGGCTTTCCGTCTAGGACTAGGGTACTTTACTTCAATTGTCTAGCTTTGCCTTACTTACCTGAATCCTGGCAGAGAGTTAAGGTGGTCTTCATTCCTAAGGTCATCAAAAGAAGCCATGAAACCCCCAAAGATTTCAGACCTATCACAGTGTGTCTTCAATATTGTTCCCAAAACAATGGACACTGTTTTAGGTTAGGTTAGGTTTAGCGGGCTGATAGTTGATGTTGTCACCATCACACTTAGATCAATGTAGATCCATTGTGATACCCTGAAGTGTTGTAACTTCCTGAAAAGTACACTGTTTTGGACTTTAGTATCAGAGCTACTACTCAACACAACTAGCTTTCCAAGTCTCAACAAGCCCAACTTAAAGGAAAATCCACTAATACTGCATTACACGAAGTAGTAGGCACAGTGGAGAGATCTCTGGAGTATAACGAATAAACTGTCACCTCTTTTCTTGACGTGCAAGGAGGTTTAAAGAGCGTGCTCATTAACGGAGCGTTATTTATTAGAAAACAAACTGGATTGTGTTCATTCTCGAACGAAAGTAATTCAAGGTACAATGGGTAACATTCAACTCACCATGTTAGCTGATAGAGGAACAACTCAAGGTGGGGCCTCTCCTTATCTCCTGAAGTTAAGGTACTAGCATATTCTGGTGATCTATAGAATCTTAGTACTCGGGAATTTGTCCAACGGTACTCATTGAGAACACGGAATAGCTCTTAAAAAAGTAGGCAATTTGGCCAGTATATGTGGACTATTTTGCCGTTCCAGTTCCAAATCCGAAAAGGATGGATGTAAGTCTGGAAACGAAAAAGAAAAGCTAAGGATGCTATCGACAAGAGGTCATTTATGAAAATGAGAAAAAGGGTCGGTGACAATACGGAGCCCTGGGGCACACCAGCAATTATATTGTGGGTTTCAGGCTTGAACCCATCCAATTCAACTAGTATTGAACGGTTCGAAATAAAGTTTTTAATCCAACGAAGAAGGGGTTCATCGATACCGAAAGCACGCATTTTCGATTAAAGAGCTAGATGCCACACTTAATGAAATTACTTTCATTGCACATTCTTTTTAAGGCCGGTCATTAAGAAGCTTCCATTCTTCTTGATAGATTATTATCAGCGTTTCCATGGCCTTAAAAAGAATGTGCGTAAGTGCAATCGGACCATAATTGGATGAAAAGGAAGATTCGACTTTTTGGAGGAGTCATGACACTCTCTGGCAACGAACAGTTGGAGGCGAACTGCCTTATGTAAAAATGTAAGCTTTCGCGAGAGAGCTAACAACTAGAACGTCATTGTTAACGAACGTAGGCACCAAGGAAGAAGAAGAATTCTTCATATTTTTTTACAGTATTTTTCGCCTTAATTGTTGGTCATGTAAAAATTTGTTCCGTCGAATATAGGCATTGCAGGCCATCCTGGCTTGTTTAAACTTATTCCGGTTTTCCTTAGTTGGATTAGCTCTAAGACACCGGAACTTTACTTCTTTTTCCTGATAAGCTCTTTACAGCTTGAACCAAACCATGACTTTTCCTTGGGTTTGACGCTAGAAACCTTATCTATATATATAAAAGAACAGCCTAATTTTTGTGTTCGTTCACTAACCGGACACACTGGTTGACCGATTTTCCTAATTTTTTCTCTAAATGCAAGAGGTTTTAGGGTAGAAGGTTTAGCAAAAATAAAATGTATACTTTTCAAATCACAAATGGTTCAATTGTTAAAAAATGTTAAACATTTTGTATTTCGCACTACAAAAAAAAACTGATCAATATACGAACACTCAATTTAGGTTGAAAATTTTGTCAAATATTTTTTTTCAATAAAAAATAAAAGAAAATGTCAGTGAAGAAAAAAATATTTGACAAATATAATTTTTCTTCGACAAAAAAAAAATGTCAGTGAACCTAGGAAATTATATTTGAACAAGCTGACCCGGCAAACGTTGTTTTGATATATGAAATTTTTAGAGTATGAAAATATGTATGTATATCTTATTTATTGTTAGTGGGTACGTATTTGTTATTTATAACGTTTCGAATGTTGATGGAATGTGTCATTAATAAAATTTAATCAACACTAACGAACTGGAGGTATTCCACTTATAATTATTGTCTGAATGAAAAACATGGTGCGCTCAAATTTAAGCCACAAACAGACATTATTAAGCTTTGAGTCAATAGTCATTGCAAATGCCAATCTGATGGGGAATTGAAAGCTTTCAAATTGAAATGTGCCAGTTGCTTACGAAAAACCCGTTTTGCGAATAAAGGATTGCCACAATTGAATTGGTTGCTCGACAACAATACTACGTTGAGGACAATAATAAAATTGCATTGCATTCAGATAATTTGCGCAAACTATTGAGCCGAAGTTAAACGATCAACTAAAGTACCTATGTGTATGACACCATTAGATATGCAAGGTGTGATCAGTCTGAGTGGTGGTATATATTTTTTGTATCATTAATTTTAACATCGATCTGATCTGAAATTTAAAAAAGAAATGGCTCTTTCTTCTTCTGGAGTTGTGAACACATTATTAGACATAAAACTGACATTACAATATTTCAAAAAAGTTGTTAATGGCCGAATATTTGTGTGGGATGAGAGCACAATGGCGCACAAACATTTACTTGAAGCCTTCAACCGCAACTTGAAGAATTTGAAGCTCTGAATCTTTTGTTGCCGAGGACAAACTTTGTCGATTATACCACGGTCATCTGCTTCAGACGAATGGAGTCGTTTAAATTTTCTAATTTCTATTTCAGAAAACTTACATTGGCCAATTATTGAACATTAAAGAGGGAGTGGCGCGACAGATCTTGAAGAGCCAAGGCCTAAGTGGCTTACACTCATCAATAATTCTCTGGGTGCGTGTGAAGAATTTAGGGCACCTACAATTTAACGCCGATTCCGAACGGCAAAGTTGAGAAGCACTTTTTCATGACAGATGATACTCTTGATACTCGCGAAAGGCAATGCCCGAGAAAGATGAAATAAAAAACTTAGGGCACGAGTAAGTCTCGAACCCACAACGTTCTGCTTATCAGCCAACGTACCTAACCACTAAGCCACGGCCACTATTGGACATTGGAAATGGAATAATTTCACTTCCAAACAATTTTTATTGTAATGCAAATCCACGGAATGAGTTCATTCAAGATGTCTTTCCAAGCATTGAAGCATTGAGTTGAAGTGCTATAATGGCTGGTACAGATTAAAGTCTTTCTAAAATCGATGCAACAATTTATTTTGAACTAGACAAATAAATGCATAATTTTTTGCCCACAAGTCGTATGAGTGGTTTGACACAATTACAAATGAAAACGATGTAGTAAATTTTACAACGAAACGGAGTTTTTGCATTTATGCATTTATGTACCAGGACTGCCTCCACATTTTTTAACTCTGATGGTATGAGCATTACTATGTTTCGGGACATCAATCAACTTAAACCTTACAGTACTACAAGACTAGCCGTGAAGAAGTCAATGACATACGTCTTTAATCTTTAGTTTCCTGTTCGACTTGAATTCCCTGAAAAATAAACAAGACGCAAGGTCAATCTTTAAAAATGTGTGGTTTTGATTAAGAAATGTCTGTTTTTCCTCATGGTCAACTATACAGGGTATCCTACAATTTGTCTGCCATATACTTTGGGATGTGATTACTGGTCATATTCATAGAAAATAATCCTTCTAAGACAAAGTAACTTTTTCATCACTTTTTGACGATTAAAAAAAAGGCTTACTTTGTATTTAAGTGGTGTTCAATTTTTCTTGCCCGAGCAAAGTGTTGACTTTAAGATTTTTTTTTTAAATAATGCGTAAAGAACATAAAGTTTTCTTATTTTTACCTTATGAACAAAAATTTTAGCAAATAAAATCTCATTGATAAACAAAAACCCATACATTTTTTAATACTTGGGAAAATCTAAAACATCTTGGGAAATTCTAAACATCGAATTTAGGTTTTTTTTTGTCAATATTTTTATTGCAGCACTTTATGATATCCCAATAATTGTTAGTTTTAAGAATATGTATAACATTGTGCAATCCAGAAGAGGGTTAAAAGCATTCTTAAGCCTATACCTGGCTTACTGTCAAAATCCTAATTACCTTACCTCTTCTCAGGGAGCTAAATTTGGAGAAGATATGTTTAATGCGTAAATTAAATTAAAAAATTATGTAAAAGAATTGAAAAATGAATAGATTATTCATCAGATTAGCAAATAAAGGCATGATTTTTCTAAGAATATTGTTCATTTCTGCCTATCCATCGATTACCGTATTCTTGATCCTGCCAAACTCTAATTTCCGAACTGTTGCGTTGTCGGCCGAAGCCCTGCGAAGCGGGCAGGGGTTTTGCTAGTTCGGTATAAAACAGTGCTGCCATATCGAGGGGAATTCCCCTTTTCGTGGGGAATAGACGTCGAAAATTTTGTGAAAGAGGAAAAGGGGATTCCACTGCCTTCTAGAGCAAAAAAGGGGAATCACAAATCTTTCTTAACTTACCAAACAAAACTAGCCAATTTACAAATGAATGTGCGTAAACAAACAGCGCATGAACTAACACAAATGTACAGCTGGTGCGGAAACTAGAAAGTGGAAGTTTAATTTTGTTTTTGTTTCAAAGATTGGAAATTTCGTCTCTTATACATTATTTTGTGCGTTTTTAACTGGAAGATTGTCGGTGTCGTTCTCGTACTAAATATTATTCTATAATATTTTTGAATTAATAGGGGTATTCACGTAAACGCGGAAAACC
>CAKKXW010001190.1:0-12664 GCA_920937365.1 Sphaerophoria rueppellii | reverse complement strand
TTTAATTTGTTTTTTTCTTCTTTTTTTTCATTTCTTTTTCTTTGTTGTATTTTATATTTGTTGTCCTTGTCAATGTATGTGCCACCATGCCTACTCTACTCAAACCTAAACCCGAAACCCTTAAACTAAAACAAGTATGTAAGCCGGCCAAGGCTCAAAACCCCACCCCGATTACTCATTATCAAGTGCTGACTGAAGCCACCAGAACTGGTTCTCCTGCTTCACCCTATCGATTCGGTCCCGTTCGGACACAGCCCTACTGAACCGAAGGAGCTCTGCTCCGTCTTGTGCGAGGGTGCGAGGACGTCTCGACTGTAAGGGAGCCGCCGATCGACGGTTCTTTGCCTGACGTGGTAGATTAGCGGCACCGCCATTCAGTCCTGTATCAGACCGCATCTATCTAAATAGAGGAATGCCTCTAGTGGAATGAAGCCACTCAAGCGTGCACTATCAAGATATTCGTCGTTCGGATAGAACGCCCCAAAGATCAAATTATTCGTCGAAGTCATAGCTCTTGCAATGTGAGCCCGAACAAGTTTTATCACGAAATTGTCAATTCTGTTGATCCGAGCCTCATTGTATAGAACCTCGTTAGAATAGTAATGTACATAAGAAGATTTCGGTGTCCGATGCAAACTGAGACAGCGCCGAAGACACTGCCTCTCGAACACCCGAATCTTCTCCATTTGAGACGGTGCAACGTTGAACCACACTGGACAGCCATAAACGATCATCGTCCGTATGAGGGCCATGTAGCAAATTACCTTTACTCTGGGGTCAAGCCGACTGCTGTAAAACAGCCGTTTCGTCAGAGCGAAGGCTCCTCTGGCCTTAGTCAGAGCAGCATCCATATGTCTGTTGAAATACAGATACTGGTCCGACCAAATACCAGGTACTTCACTACACTTTTGCTCGTTAATCGCTGTCCGTGAGGTCCAACGATGACCATCTTGCGCCAATTCCTGCGCGTATCCCTCGTGGCCCTAGCCAGCGGGGTCCGGAACAGAATTGTCTCGCATTTCTGGACATTTATTTTCAGTTTCCAGTCATCGCAATATCGCTGAATCTTCTCGAAGTCACGTTGCAAGAGAATTCTAGTGACTTCGACCTCTGGGGCAGTTCTGTATGCAATCAGGTCGTCGACATACGCAATTGCCTGGATAAGGCTACCTATCAGATCGCTGGTGTAAATGCTGAAGAGGATCGGCGAATTAACCGCTCCCTGATGAAGACCGTTTTTAATTTCAAAGGTGGTGGTAGAAGTTACATTACCACTTTTGACGACAAACTTTCTACCGTTGCATCATAAAGCATATACAATAATGGTTTACTGATGCCTAGTCTGGTGAGTTTAAGGTACAAGCCTTCTAACCATACGGTGTCGAAGGGCTTCTCTTAATCAACCAGAACAGCACCCGTGCATTGTTTCTTGGACTTATTCCATTGGATATCAGAAACGAGCTTAGACGCGGCATGAATGGTGTCATGTCCCGCCTTGAACCCGAACTGATTATCTGGAATTATTTTGCTGTCCGCAGTCCACTCACTCAGGGCCCTATTGATTACCTTTTCGAATACCTTGCTGATGCTTGGTAGAAGACTTATCGACCGAAGATTTGACGGATTGGAGTTGTCCTTTCCCTTTTTTGGGAGAGGATGAACCACAGCTGTCTTCCAATAATTTTAGTATATTTAAAGATAAATATTCTCAAAATTTTTGGCTTACCATTGTTCGTTCACAAGCTGGATTAAACCGAAAGTTTTGTAGATTTTGGGGCGGTTATTTGTAAAATATGGATTTTATGTCGTATTTGAAAAAAATAACACACCTTCTGTTAAAGTTTTTTTTTTCATTCCCTTGATAGTTTACGAGTTGAATGATTGTCCCTAACAGAAATGACGAAAATTAAAGGTTTCCAGTTTCGCTGGATGGCTTGAGCTGTTATTTTCTTGCAAGCAAGCTGTTTGGTTATCTGATTTGGATATCTCATCATCATTTTTAAATAAAACTTGGAATCAAATGAAAATCATTACCAAACTAATGACACAATTTTACATCAAAATAGATCACTAACAACTTCAGAGCGTGTTCCTCCTTACTGCTTATGAAAAAGAGTTTAATTCCAATGTTCCATAATGCTTTTTACCAAAAAAAAAAATTAAATTCGCTTTTCTATCTATCGTATTCTTCTGGGCTCGTTCTGAGTAGTTGTAAGACCGGACAAATGCTGTTTTCCAACTACTTACACCGAAAAAGGTGAATCTTTCTAAGGTCATAGAAACGCTGATAGATTATTATCAGCTTGATAATTGCCTTAAGGAACGAAAACTTCTAAAGTACCGGCGGTACGGCTTTTGTAGCAATTGGTGCACTGGTGATTTGATGGCTTATCTCATCGAACAGTGGAAAAAATCTTTATTCTTTAGATCGTTTTAGAGAAATTAATATTATTGCGCTTGTATTAAAGCATTTGATAGAATTTTGAACCGAGCTCTCTTATCAAAAATGCATACTCTCGATATTGTCGAATCCCTCCTTCGTTGGATTAGAAACTTTCTCACGAACTGTTCTATATACAAGTGGTATTGGACGGATTCAAGTTTGAAACTCACAACGTAAATGTTCGTGTACCGCAGGGCTCTGTTTTGTCTCTGACGTTCTTTCTCATTTTCATTACTGATCTCTGGTCTGTTATTTGTTATTCCATGTATTGTTTCGCTGACGATCTTACTCTTAGCTCTCTGACTCAAACAGCATTCTCAAAGCTAACGATAACGATATCTTGTATCGTTAAACAGAGAGATACCCCCTTTGCCACAGTCCATCATAGATATGGAATCATAGAACCAACCGAACATCTTGAAATTCCCGGTATGTTCATCATGATCACCTTTGTGTCGAAAAAGAATGCCGCAAAATGTTTGAGTTTCATAGGACAGTGCAAACAAATTTTCTCCCCGTCTGATCTGACTATACTATCTTTAAGACTTATATCCATACATTGCTTGAGTACAACTCCCATCTCTGGGCTGGTGCTCCAGACAATGATACTTTGCCTCTTGGAAGGCATAATAAAAATGGGCATAATAAAAATGGGCATTTAGAATGATGGATGTCAAGGACATCAATAACTCAAACTCATCCATTTAGTTGGAACACTGCCGCCATCGCAGTGGTTACGTGTCTCTCTTTTATCGTTAAGACTCGCACTTATAGGAAAGCTCTTCAATTTACCCTCGAACTCAACTTGGAACGTCCTGTCATATTCAGAGAATCGTCCTTTAGCCGTACTACGCGAATTAGGAACTCTCTTCTACCATCACTATGTCCGTCTATCCCACTTTCCCTAATGCGGGTATTAAAAGGGAACATAAACTCCTAAAAGATTGAAGTCTTTAAGAAGTATTATAAGCTCAAATCCCTTGTCTTGTCGTATGTATATTTTCTCGATATACACAGGTCCCTCTCTCTCCCGCTTTACGCTGCCGGCCAGCCGCCGCGCCACACTTTTGCTTGATTACTTAAATTATTATAATAAAGTTCAATTACACAATTATTTTTTCATTAAAATGTGTTTCTCCAATCTCCGGTTGTAAATTCATTTTCCTGAACAGATGTTTGTTTTATGTCAAAAAATGAAACACATCGTTCCAATGATTTGCGTTTCACTTTTGTACAATTACAATAATTTGTGTATCAATTTAGCACAATTCCATATATAGAATTCTGTCAGGAAGAAAAAAAAAACAACTGACAGAAATTTTCAATGATTGCATTTACCGACCTATCAGAAAAGTTCCAATTATGTGTTTTAATAATGAGCAATGATAGCTATAACTGACCCCTTAGTATAATTTCTTTCGTGGGAAATAATAAATAAAAGGTCATGGGAGTCTCCATGTGAAACTTCTGTTTTGGGTTTTTTTTTTTTTCTTGGGAAAAAAGTTGCCCTAAAATTGGCGATAGGGCTGAATAATAAAAAATTATTTTAGAATCAGTTCCCCAAATGCTTTCTTATTTCACTATGACTTAAATTTGAAACTTTAATATTATACAAGGTTAAAGTTTATCGAAAGTCCAGGCAAATTTCTGAGAGGTTGACAGTTTGATGGCTTCGGAAAAAAATATCCGTTCACCCTTTTCAACTAAAAACCATTTCCTGTGTATAGAGGCTCCCGACTAACTCTTTCTCTTACATGACCGCATTTAATTGTCAATCACTCTTTTAAAAGCATCACACGCGTCCATTGCAGTCACTTCGAAATGACATTTTTTTACATTTGTACTTTTTTTTGCTAAGCAGACAGAATACTGTTCATGGTGAAGATTAGAGGATATACGATTACTACTGGAGTTCGTTGCTGTCATATCACATGCCACAAAAAAAAAAAAAAATTATGGAAGGATGAAAATCATTTGGCACTGATTTAATCAAGCTTATAATATCCTAGCAGCTGTGATTCAAATTTGTCTTTGGAAAAAAAAATGTTTTACAACACTTTAACATTTTGTCTGTAAGAGACTTTAAGTTTTAAATAGGTAGGTACTAGGTGCATATATATGTCTGCTATATCTTAATGTAGGTACCTGTTGGCTCGACGGTTTGTTTAACATATTTGAAGTGGAGAAAGTCACGTTTAAAACTAAATTACTAATATTTAAGACATAGACTAAGAACTTGGTTGAGTTTAATTTACAAAAGCAAACATCTCCAATGGACAACAAATAAATTAGTTTGAAGAAGCTTACATATTCAAAAAAGAAAAAAAAAAAGCGTCTGCGTTCGATTCTTCCTTGTCCTTTTTTGGTACCATCGTAGATTGCAGCCGTCATCATAATTGATGAGACACAGATTTTTTTTACCTAACTCACTATTTTTGTTTTAGCTGGCGATAAATTTGACACATAAAACTTTAATTTTCTGTAATAGAATTGTCGTTTCTATTACATTTTTGACTTTGACGTCGCTTAACTAAGTAACAGTCGATAATCGATTATAAATAAGAATTTAAGTAACGTTACTTAAAAGCAACTTAAATACTTAAACATGCTTAACTAATTAACGTTTTAAAGCGCTCTTAAGGAATCTTTATAAATACGGTTGTAAGACTTTTGTTTGTCGGTTGTATGTTTGCAGTCAATAAACCGATAAACAAACAGAAGTAATACTACATAAATGTTGCAGAATTCTTCTACTATGCACTGATTGTGCAATAGGAGGTTCTGAAAATAAAAGAAATAATTATTAATGGCAAAAAAACATTTGATTTTAATTTACTTACTCCAAAATTTAGTTTTGAAATTCAGGAAACTGACAGCCGACATCAATTTTTCGAAATGTCTCTCTATTTTTCATTTGATTTCATTTCATTTCTCGTCTATATTATATTTAAGGCTGAATTCCAACGTAAGTTTATGGAAAAAGACAATCGGAATAGTTTATCCGAAGATTAACATTTATATGGCAAAACAGCGTTTGGTGGGTCAGCTACTAATCAAATATAGTCTATTATACTCCTGAATATTGTCTTTTTTATTCATACAAACTATAAGATTTTTTGCACTATTTTTGAAACTATTGCAGAAATTATCATAATTTTCATTGTATTAGGGTTGTCTTAGATTTTTGATTGCCATTAAAAAACCGCTAAGCGGATTTTTCTCAAAACCTAATCAACTTAACAACACAATACGGCGTCGAATAATCGAGCTGAAAAACGTAACGCACATACGCGCATATGAAGTGTCCGAGCTCAGTGGTTAGGTGCGTTGGCTGCTAAGTAGAACGTCGTGGGTTCGAGTCCTACTCGTGCCCATAGTTTTTATTTCATCTTTCACGGCACTACCTCTTGCGAAGAAGTGACAAAACTTCCAGGAGTATCATCTGTCATGAAAAAGTGCCGTTCGGAATCGGCACTAAATGGAGAGTAAGCCACTAAGGCCTTGGCTCTTCAAGAGCTGTCACGCCACTCTATTTATTTTTTATATACGCACATGTGTACATACGCGCATACGAACACACACACATCATCATAAGAACGCTTGATTCGGATTTTAGTGACCTCGAAACATGGAGATATGCAAAAATTGGATATTCACAAAATCGGCCCCATTACAATAACTTCCCCTGAGAAGTTAACAAGATAGATTTTTGAGGTTAATACACGCGAATATTTTGTTCGTTGGGAGTTCGTTGGATGGTGTGGATGTGGAACGCGAATAGAATTTTGCAGTTCGTATCAACTAGAATCCTTAGAATCCTTTTCGTGACGAAGGGATTTGTTTTCCCAAATTGCTTAAGATTTTATACCTATTAAAATGTAAATCTATGCATCGTTAATCTTATATCTATATAATGAAAATGGATATATGTTTGTAATTCTCTTATGGACTCCGAAACGGCCCAACAGATATTTGTGCAAAATTCATAGTTAATACTGTTGTACTCAGTGATGGGTTCTGTGAAAAAAAAAAATTGTAAAAACCTCATGGAAGGGTCGGGAAACTGGAAAAACTGAAAAAAAAAAACAAAGGGCTCAAATTTGATTTTGTTTTGCTTGGAATTTTTTGTTTCAAAATGGGATTTCAAATGGAAAATAGAAAGTTATTGATGAAAAACTCGGAAATCTCATTGGTTTTCAAAGTAAAAAAAGAAAATGGCATGAAATTGTTAGTGCACTGATGTGATGATCAATATTAATAATCGAAATTTACTTATAAAATGTATGTTTACATATTCTTGAATATGCAATCCCAAATTAATTTTAAGACATTTTCGAAAAAAATTGTATAGGTAAAAAATTAATAAAATAAAAGCGCTCCAGGAATTAAAAAAAAAAAATCGAAATAAACAATTTCTTAAGAAATCGTACGACATCAATTTCTTTCAGATTGAATCTATATTTGAGGCAGGTACATATTTCAATTTTAATTTTTATTTATGAGTTTTAATTGCATGTTTTTATTTTTTGATGTTTTTTATGAGTTATAATTTGGAAAACAGGAGCAAGTTCATACGACCCAGTCGTGCACATATTTCCTTTACTTTAAAGGAAAAAGAGAAGAATTCTGATAATAAAAGCCAAACCTTAAATGTTTGAATGACGGTTATTGTGTTGTTTTGGCATTAAACATAAGAATTGCAAGCCGTTTTATCAATTTGTATTTTCATTGAATTTCCTTAGGAAACCTATTCGACGACAAGCTCAGTTATTTCAACCTGTCTTATCTTCCTCAAATCGTATCAGAAATCCATTAATTGTTCGATAGACTGAGTGTTAGTCCTATCAATCGAAAGTAACAATTGATATTGACCTTGAAAAAATTACATACATACAGACATAGGTACCTAATACGTTCTTAATACATATATGAATTGTGGTTATGATATAGGTACGGATGAACCAACCAATTCCAAAGAAGTTTTTATTTATTTTCTTATTTTTCTTTGAGAGGCTTCTTATAAGCCTCAACGTAAACAAAAGAAAAGATTATCCTTGCCCTGTTTTCGCATAGGAAGTGAACGGCATACTACTGAAATCTACGCCAGCAGCCGTGAAAAAAGCAACCAGGTAAATTGAGTGGGCATTTCATAAACACAAAAGCACCACTCTTCTTGCAAAAATAAAGTATTACAACAACAAAAAGAAAAAAAATGAAATAACAACATCAAAAAAGATAAATCTGTCTTCGTTAAACGAAAACAAGAATACGGATAACTTTTGTGCAGAGTTTTCCATTTTCGTGTGCGTGCACTTTGTTGTTGTTGTATGTTTTTTTTTTTATTATTTCTTTATGTTTATTTTCATTATTTAACTTTGACTTTGGGAAAAACACAATCCAACCGGAAAGTTATTATTTTAAACGAACATTTTGCAGAACTTGAAATCCATTTACATTAATTGAAATTAAGCTTTTGATTGCTTGTGTTAACTTTTAACGAGGTGTTTTATTGGGTTAATGTGTAAAATAAGGTAAACAAAATAAAACAGCTGTTTAAAAAAAAACATGTTGTTTTTAACTGATGAAAATAAACTTCAAGCTCATACAATTCTTCGTTATATTGGGTGTTCTGTAGATATTTTAAACTTTTCTGGCTGTTTCAACCGTAAAGTGGATTGGCTCAACCTCTTCTTCTACTTATTGTCATCCTTTTGTTTCAATTTGAACTGCTAAATTAAATATCTCGCGTCAATACATCCATGCTAATTCCACTGTCACATTCAACAAAATGCGCCAAATTCTCTTTCTTCTAAGCCTTACCTAGGATGAAGATTTTGTATTATTTAAACGGATAAATTCTCTCCAATTTGTCAAAGAGTTCCAAAAGCAATCCATTCATAACCATAACTCCAACTCCAACAAAATATGAACAAACCCGATCCGAATTTCAATTATTGAAAATTTGCACATACATTAATGTCAAATCGAAAATTATTGAAATTGAAAATTTATTTTCTATACATAGACGAATTTGAAGGGATAATTTCATCGTCATAATCATCGTCGGCCTGGTTAATGAAGTTTTTTGCCGCCTGCTATTGAAGAACCAAGAAGACTAAGTGGCTTACTCTCATCAACAATTTTCTAGGTGCGTGTGAAGAATTTAGGGGACCTACAATTTAACGCCGATTCCGAACGGCAAAGTTGAGAAGCACTTTTTTCATGACAAATTGATACTCTTGGCAGTTTTGTCTAGGGCTTCACGATACGATACGATACCGATATTATTCGTTTGTATCGGTATCGTATCGAGTAACAAATTATTTTATCGTATCGTATCGGTATCGGCAATAATTTTAAGATAAATTTATCGTATCGTTATCGACTTCGATACGATACCGATACGATACTCGATAAAATATCGAAATTTTGTTTTACTATTATAGCGAGGTAAAAACTGAAACGCAAGCTATTCAAAATTAATTTTATTTGATTATAGACTATCCGAACCCGCAATTTTAAATCGACATTTGTTGAAAGCTCACAATCTCATAATCGTTCTAAGAGAAAAATATAGAACGGTGTACATTTTCGCGTGATCTGTTGTTATGGTTTCGGCTTGATACTCCAACCCCTTACAGACTTTATTTTTATAGGTGCATTTACATACATATATGACTATAGATGAAGACAACCACCTATTATATGAAATAATAATCAACCGGCTACTAACAAGTCTCGAAAACAAATGACGCGTTTCGTTCCAGTATCGAATGTTCATCGGGTTCTCACAAAAGACGATCGACAACGAAAGCACGAGAAAAAAACAATTTAATATGTGTATTACTGCGAGTAAACTACTAGGTATTAGTAAATGCTATTGAAAGAAAATTTGAATTTTGAGCACGCAGTGTCGAAAATAGAATTCTTTCAGTCGATACGATAAATTCGATAATTATCGGCCAGTGCTTATCGGCGATACGATAGTATCGACAGTTTTATAAACACGTTTACCGTATCGATATCGGTATCGCAGGTACTGATAATCGTGTGGATTATCGTATCGACTCTCGATACGATACTATACGATACCGATATTTTGATCGAATATCGTGAAGCGGTGAAGCCCTAGTTTTGTCAGTTCTTCGCAAGAGGCAGTGCCCGTGAAAGATGAAATAAAAACTATAAGCAAGAGTAGGACTCGAACCCACGACGTTCTGTTTAGCAGCCAACGCACCCAACCACTTAGCTACGGGCACTACACATACGTATGCTATATGTATAATCTAAAAAATAGGTTTTTTGAACGATTATAATAAGAATGATACATAACACATTTTTGAAGCTGGCTATGTAGAAGGGTTAAAAGTATGAAAATACTATTAAAACCATTTGCCACTACTGTAAATGAAAAAATTGACGACATATCAATTTCTAGGGAGAGCATAATTATATAGGAATTTTAAAATTGGTTGGGAAGGACAAATGATTTCAAGGCAATCAGGAGGCTGAAAAAAAAACATGACAAAATAAAGTCCTCAAATATCGCAATGGTTTACTGCTTGTATTTCAGTGAATTTTAAACAAATACAGGCCGAAACAGCGCATTTAATTCCTTCTATCAGTCACACTATTTGTAAGGTCTGGTTACCGGGTTATAATCCCAAAACCATTTTTCTTGGTTTTATAATTTTGATTCCTGTCTTCTAGGAGCGGCTGAATCGATTTGGTTCAAAATAAGGTTAGAACTAGTTGCTTTCGTGTAAGCATTGGAATGGCAAAATAATGCTTCACTAATACTACTTCTATTCCCAATAATATAATTTCAGAATCCTGCGAACAAACAAAAATAGAACACAGTTTTATGGCCCTGAACACTTTGCATTAAATAAACCATTCTTCGCTAATTTGATAATGACAAAAGTAACACGTTGTGAATACTAACTTACAACACAACTCTTTGAGTGCATACACTGCGTGCGTTTTTCTCCTATTTCCTGCGGTAAAACTTAACCAATACAGTTCTTATAAAGCGGTTAGGTAAGGTTACGCGGGCTGACAATTGGTGTTGTTACCGTCACACTTAGATCAATGTTGATCCATTGTGGTACCCCGAAGTATTGTAACTTCCTGAAAAAAAAAAAATAACTTATGAATCATGTGGTTCGTTTAGCCATTTAGCAGTTCGGATAGCTCCTCTACTTCATTAAAGTAGAAGTTGCCTAGAGTTTTCTTCCTAGTAAGACAAAGTGAAGGACAGTTGCAGAGAAAATGAGCAAGCTTCGAGTTGATTAGGGTGGCAGAGATAGCTTTAATTGCTGCTTGGCTATCAATGTGAAAAGTGATGTCCACGTGTGATATCGCCATCATGGTTATATGTTTAGTAGCGTTTTTTACTGCCAAGATCTCAGCTTGGAAGACGCTGCTATGGTCGGGAAGAATGAATGAATTGACAAAGCAAATAAAGGAAGCATGAAAGAAGTTAAGAAATTTACAGTAAAATCGTGTTTTATTTTTATCACCATCTTTATATAAACATTATTTTATTTTTTTTTTTATTAAAACGCAGCAATCCGGTTACTCCTTGATCTTTATACTCTACTTCTTAGGTCCTTAACATTTCAGTACAAATATTTAAGAGTCTTTATAAAACAACTGTGCACTCGTTTCTAAGTTGAGACAAACTTTTAAAACGAAATTCCGTGCAGAATTCCATTTGGCAAATTTCATCCTTCATGGCTCGATGCAACAAATCGTTCAACCTTATAAAGCAGTGCACCTGTTCTGAATTGCTTTTCGTTAGTGGTAGAAACGTGACTACCTTCTTACGTGGAGTTATATGTATCAACGGGAATGTTGTTCTTTTCTAAATTATCTTATCTCTTCCACGTTTAAAATGGCAAACGTGTATATGAAAAGAACCTTACATTTTTCTTCCTTACCTAAGGCAATATTTAAATAGCGGTTGTACGACTTTCATTCAAAATCTATTGCCAAAACATGAACGTTCCAAATTGTAAAGGGTTATTCAACAGACGCTACAAAAGTTTTCTTAAATAAAGCAAAAACGGTTTTGGATATCAATAAAATTATTTATTCCTGTTTAAGAACACGATTTCTTTTTAATCCAATTTTCGACGGTTTTCAAGCATAAATCGGCCGATACTGCTGCAATTTCACGTTCAATATTCGTACGAAGTTCATCAATTGTCGCTGGCTTGTTGGCATAAACCACACATTTGACGTAGCACCACAGGAAATAGTCCAACGGCATTAAATCGCATGAACGAGGTCCATTTCTGGAGATAATGCGCTCATCGAACTTCGTTCTCAATAATTCGATTGTTTGGCTCGCTGTGTGACATGTGGCACCGTCCTGTTGAGACTACATATCGTCCAAGTCCATATCATCCAATTCTTTCCAAAAATAATCGGTAAGCATTGAGCAGTAGCGATTCCCATTCACAGTAGCGTGCCGGTCTTGATCATCACGGAAGCAATACGGCCCAATGACACCACCAGCATGTAAACCGCACCAAACAGTGATTTTTTGGGGATGTAATGGTGCCTCGTGAATCACATGTGGATTGCTGCCTGACCAATAACGCATATTTTGCTTATTGACGAAGCCATCCAGCCAGAAATCAGCCTCATCGCTGAAGATGATTTTTCGATGAAAATCCGGATCATTTTCAAGTTGTTGCTTAGCCCAATTCACGAACATACGACGCACGCTTCTGGTTATCAAGCAGCTTCACTGATTTGGGTCTTCCGCAATTGATGCGGTAGCGGCAGCATTATTCTCGACACTACGGGCACTTCTTTGTCTCACTGGCACGGAAACATTTTGTACTGAGCCTTTGGATTCAAATTTTTCCACTAGACGCTCAATTGTTGATTTGGCAGGACGATTATGACGACCATAAATTATACGTAGCGCTCTCAAAGTGTTAACCATAAACTCCGAATTTCGGTAGTTAATTTTAATAATTTCGACTCGTTGTTGGATCGTATACCTTTCCATGATGAAATGGCAAACTTTACTGAAGAGAAATGTCAAGAGAGCGATAAAAAATATGGCGTCTTTGCTGTCACTATCAGCGTTACCACTTCAAAAGTAAGATTGCGCAGTGAAACAGTTGAAAAAATGCAGTAAATCAAACATTTTCGCAGCAGATTTCTTATTTCGCAAAAAAATTAAAACATAAATATGCATACAAA
>CAKKXW010001181.1:0-13788 GCA_920937365.1 Sphaerophoria rueppellii | reverse complement strand
AATTGGGGATGTCCCTATTGAACTGGAAGTGGAGTGTGCGCGTATTGAAAACCCAATAATTTTCTCAATGCACCTGTATTGGATATTGTTTGATATCCAATAGCGATTGGCAGATGCAATCGAATTCGATGTGTACTATACATATGTAATTTGTTCGTAGGGATACATGTTTCCATATTTTCTAACTTCCAAACACAGTAATAGAGTGAGATAGATGTTTAGAAGATGTTTGGAAGGATATTTTGTGAAGACATTAGTTTAAGTAATAGGTACAACGTACAACGTTTTTTCACTTATAATAAAATTGTAATTAAATTATGTATTTGAATCAGTTAAATCATAGTCTTGTCAACGAAGAAAGTTTTCAAAATAATTTGATTTATTTTTGGTTCAATTTAATTCCTTCTTAGTCCTTATAAGTACCTTCATAAGCCCGAAAAATGCATACATAGTGTTTAGTAAATATTCATTCACTTATTGAATTATTTATGCAAGCAAAGTTTAAAAGCTTATTTCTAATATATACTTGCAATGGTTCTCATAAATAATGTTTATAATTTAAATACAAAGTAAATACAGAGAATCAATCATAGAAAGAGAAAGGGTTTGAGAAACGAGCTTGCGAAAAACTGATTCCTTATTCGTTTTAATTTACATATTATGAAGAAAACCCCATACAAATATCTCGACAACAATATGATTACGGTTTCCATTAGATTCAGGTAATGTGGGTGGACAAATAAACATTTGCTCTATAATAATATTAAAAAAAAAAAATCTGCATATTTCTAAATTATGCCTGTGATTGAGCAGGTACATTTTAACTGGTGTTCAATTTTTCTTGCCCGAGAAAAATTTTGAGTTTGAGCAATTTTTTTAATGCGTCATAAACGTATAGTTTTTTTTTTTTATTTTTATATGATGAACAAAGCATTGGCATAGTTAGGACTGGGTGCTCAAATTCATGCAGAGCAAGCATTTTTGCTGAAGTAATACTTCGCCAAAGTCAATGCAGATCCATTGAATTAAGAATGTTTCTACAAAATAATGTTTTAAAGTTAAACGATCAACAAAAGTATGTGTTATACACACTATGCAAGGTTTGTATTTTTTAGACACAACAACGTACACAGAAAGAATAAGAATCTAGTGTTGGACTCCGAGTAAAGTTAGGTTAGGTTGAGGGGCTGACAGTTGATGTCGTTACCGTCACACTTAGATTAATATAGAGATCCATTGTGATACCCGTGAATATTATAGTATTGTAATATTCGGCTTGGTCCGACAATTTAAACTTATTCACACTTTGTAAATAAAACAAGAATTTATTTTATTTAAATCACACAGAAACTTATTTATTCAAGACTTTTACTTTCCAAAAATAGTGGCGCAAATTTTAAGTCAGCCCTCGTTTAAGCAATAAAGTCGACTCTACTTAAAGCACTCTAAAATTTTCTTATTTTTAAACACTTTAAATGAGTCTTCTAACTAGATTGGACTTTAAACAAAACGTTGTGTGAACTCGCCTAAATGTGACAGGTCAACAGGAAATTTAAATTTAAATTTGTCAGAATTTAAACGAAGACAAAAAATTCAATTCTGTGAATTTTCTCATTTGAATATTTATTTCTATTCTTCAAATAAATACATAAGAAACTAATTTTTTAATACTGCAAACAAATTCAAATTTACAAAAAAAAAAAAAATAATAAGAAACTCGTTTCCTACTTAGAACATTTTCAACGGTTAGAACTCAAACTCAAACTAGAAGTATGCGTCTGCGAGTTCAACGGCTGGATGTTTTAAAAAAATCTGTTGATGAATGCATTCGTAAAGGAATTATTCAAAACAAGAGAAGATGGTGCCGTTTTTGGCCGTATCTAAGTCAACTCTTAATCGATCTAATATAGATCGAAATTTTGATTTCAATTGACCGTTTGGACACTCAATACGACTTCTTGTTGACGTATGACTGTTGTTGTACCTCCGTTATTTAGTGTTGCTGGGGTTTCGTAATGGCATAAGTGAAATATTCGAACATGGATAGCCTGCGTCTCCAAGCAGTACACCTTGGTGTGTGCTGGTTCTTGCTTCTAGATCAGTTTTGAGTCTACAATTATTCCAAATATTTGAGTTGTGTAATGTGTAGTGAACCACGGGATCTTGCCATAAAGTTTGTTATTTTGCAGTTAGCATCGGTTGTTCAGCTATTCAAGTAAAAATCGAATTGTGGTCTTATCCAAGCGATATCTTGAATAAAACTGATTTTCATCAAATTCTGCAAATGGATTCGCACGAATCTGATTGAGTTTTTTCTTTCTTATGATTTCAAAACCTTCGAAAATCTCAAAATCTGCTTCCTCACGAAACATTTTTTTGTATTTAATGACAAACTTCAAAAAAAAAAAACTATGCTTTAAAAATTTAAACGAATGATTTCCCCCTTTTAAATTTAGACCACTTTAACGATAAAGTATACTTTAAGTCGTTTAAAAATAAGATAAAGTCGACTTTGAATCTAAAATTTGTTTTTAGAGTGGACTCCTACTTTAAAGTGGATTTAGAGTAGGGTTTGAATGTTTTAAAATTTGGGCCAGTATCTTTACTTTATCGCAGTTCAAAATCAATTGAATTTGCTTCATTATCGAGTACCTATTTATGTACCTCAAATTACTTCCAGAAACCACTGCACTGGGTTTTTGTAGAAACTGAATATTTCGATACTTGACGAAAAGTCCACTACTAACCACTAGATGCTGTCCCTATTCTATTCTGATATACAAAAGTGTTTACTTCTACAGATAAAACTATTGCTACAGAGTGATAGAGATATAGTAGTACCTATATAGTTAAGCTTATTAATGTGTTCGGTTAATCAAGCTATTTGGAGGCATTGATGAAGTTCTAAATGTTAGTAACTAGAGTACTGGAAAGTTCTTCAAAATCCCTAAAGAAATAATTATGAAGCGATTTCTTCCTTTGATGGGAAAGTGCGGGGCAGTGACAAGAAAAACGGGAAGTGTACTCATGCGTCTCCTCGTCACTACATCCACTGCATAGATCATTTGAATTGATTTTAATCAGTTTCGTGCGATATTCTAACAGATTATGTCCGGTGATTATGCTTAGAAAAGATCGAAGTAATCTCTTGTGTAATTGCATAACTTTTCTTGTTCTTTGTTTGTTAAGACGGGGCGAGATCTTTCTTGTTCCATCTCTAATCGGCCTTAACAGTTATTTTATATGAGATTTCTTTCTGGTCAGCAGAGTCTTTTGTTATTCTGTGCGCCAAGAATCTGAGGCTATTCGGGGCAGCATGAAATAAGCTCTGATTTTAACTAAGTTGCAGTAATCGCTTTTACTGCCGCTTACCTATTGAATGTTAAAGGTGATATCAGCCCGCAGTATTGCAATATCATTAATACCTATTTAGTAGCTGTTGTCACTTCCAGGACCTCCGCTGAAGATACTACTGTAGTATGGATCCCTAAGCGTGTCGATTAACTTGAGTGATTCAGAAAAGAAGCCTGAACCTACACCTGTATCCATTTTAGAGTTATCACATCCATTCCTCAACTAGTTCTTTGGAAAAAAGCGTTTTCTTTTTTCTCTTCTGAAAAAAATAACCAGTATACGCTTATAGAACGTTAATTTCAACATCTATATTGATCCTCTTAAGGGTTTTTCGAATGAGAAAACATGATTTCGTAGCATGGTTATGGCTTTTTTTCTTAAAGCAATGACAAGCAGCTTCAACAAAATTGATTAAACAAAGTGCATTAAGGCCTGATGTGGTGATGCTCTCTGGTAAAAGTAAAATAAAAAAAATTGGCATAATACCTCTTTTTATTTGTTACAAGTCTAAACATTTTTAGTTCAAACAAGACTTAATTACATAACATGCAAATAAAATAACTTCCTCTGAACAATTTCAAGGAGTTAACTTGAAAAAATTAAACTTTGTAACATAGGTAATCTATAACCAAAGAAATTCAAATAAACATACTCGATGCGAAATGGTAGGTAACTGTAACAACTAGTTGAAAATAATAATGCATTCAAGAAATTGGATAAACCTATACTCTGAATGAATGTTCGACTGTTTACAGGTAGGTTTAAGTACAGTAAACATGGTGGCACTAAAGACGACGTAAGAATAATACTAAATACAAAAAACAATATAAAAAGTCAATATCAAGAATATGTACATTCTTATGTATAATATTGAAAAAAAAGAAGATAGGTACATGCTGCCGTGGTTATTCTGGTTTGTAAGCAGTTGTTAAAATGTTCGGTTATTTTAGTTGATTTAAAGTTTTAAAGTTCGGTGAATTTTTTAAAAAAGCTTCTGTAAGAACCTGACAACAGTCTCATGAAAATTGAAGATGAATAACTCAAAAAACATCAGTTTCATTTTCAGTTTCATTTTGTTTTTTTATTAATTCATATAAATTACTTAAAGCTAGATACAATTATACAAATTAAATTAAATTGAATGAAGTAAACAATAGTAATCATTCTTTAACTTTAAGTTGGTGTTGAATGACACGTTTCAATAAATAATTTCAATAAAGGTCTGATGTGAGGTGACAATCAGTACAAAGTAAATTCGTTATTATAATTATAATTATAATTATAATTATAATTATAATAAATGAACACAATATTTCAATCTATCAATCTATATACAATTATTTGATTTAAGATACAAAAGTAGAATTAAAAGATAAAAATGAAGAAGAAATATAAAAATGAAGAAAAAATCAAAAACATAGGAAGAAATAGAAAAAAAATAACTTAACAATTTCAAAAGGTAAATTAATTATTGTTATTTTGTGCTGATAATTAATTTGGGATTCTTAAAATGGATTCAATATACTCAGTTTCAACAGTGAATAGCCAGTCCTTGACTTTTTTCAAAAAAGAACTCAACCGGGTAGTGTTTCTGATAAAAACAGCCAGTTTATTGAAAAATTTAGGTGCTGTAGCAATGTAAAAAAGTGAAAAATGTGTTCTACGAGTGAAAGGTTCATTCATTAGGTGCAAGCTGTTTGTGCGTAGATAACTTGACCAACTTGACGCTAATCGATTTTTGTTAGAAATAATTCTTATCAAGTGTTTTTGTGCTATCAATAGAGGTCTAAAATTATAAGCATAGCACCCACCCCAACTGGTTATACCATATTGAAGTTTTGACTGTGCAAGACCGTTATAAATACATTTTAATACTTTTTTTGAGCAAAATGGTTTTATAAGATACATTTTCCGAGAAACCAACATCATATGCGATTTTAAAGTGCGGGTATGTTCCTTTCAGTTCAAATTTGAATCAATTAAAACCCCTAGATATTTAAAATGCAATACTGATTCGATTTTAAAACAGCTATTGGAGCATTGAAATCTAGGATTAAAATTGCTCCTACCACACTTGTGAATAGGTAGACAAAATTTTTTGCAGTTATGGGCATGAAAGTATAGGTTGTAATCAGGAAGACTATTTCCAGATACTTTGAAGGTCACCAGTTTTGTTTTTTCGCTGATGATAAGCTTATGAGCAGTAAACCATGTCCTTAGTGTTTCTAGATCTTCTTCAATTTTTGTTATACAATCAAATAACGTGCTAAATTGATAAGTGAAGGCTATATCATCTGCAAAGGCAGTAGATGATCCATTAAGTTTTAATTCGAATATTGAGTTTATATAAATTAGGAAAAATAACGGGCCAAGGACAGACCCTTGTGGAACACCGTTTTTTAAATAACGGGAATCGCTATAGGTCCCATTTACAACAAATTTTTGTTCCCTTTCTCTCAAATAGGGATTGAAGCCATTCAAAAGTTTTTCCTCTTAAACCTGCACTGTAAAGTTTATCGAGAAGAATGCTGTGTTCAACCATATCAAATGCTTTTGTCATGTCAACAAAAAGTGCAATGGTGGACTTATTGGCATTAAGGCTGCCATATAATTCACAACATAATCGTAGAATAGCATCTTCTGTAGACATGTTTTGTCTAACATGGTTTTTACTAAAAAAGTTATTTTTATCCAAAAACGACATGATTCGCACCTTTATAAGTTTTTCGAAAACTTTGGAGATAGTTGGAAGCAAAGATATCGGTCTATAGTTTGATATATTATTTTTTTTACCTTTTTTAAACAACAGAATTACTTCGGCTCTTTTTAAACTTTTGGGAAAACAACCGCTTTCAACACTTGCATTAAATAAGTACATCAAAACATCCACAACATAAAATTCAATTTTTTAAAGAAGAGTACTAGAAATTCCATCAGAAGTACTTGAATTTTTGTTTTTAAGCAATGGAATAACTTTTAGTATTTCTTGTGATGTTATAGAATTATAGACAAAACTTTTACATTGTATACCAGTCATTAAAATTGAACTCATCGAGCAATCACAACTACAGTAAGAATCAACTCTAGGCTTAATTTTATCAGATATTTCAGTGAAGTATTCATTAATTTGATTAGAAACTGAACTTGGATCAGTAAAAGAAACACCATCAACTTCCAAATTTTTTGTTTCAATTGGTTGCCTTTCTTTACCTAAGATGTTATCAACAACTCTCCATTCATCTCTGACATTTCCTCTAGCTTTTAAATACGCATCCGTATAGAAATTATTTCGGGCTACCTCAATATGTTTCTTAACAGTTTTACGAGAGAAATATAGTGTTTTCTAAGACTTTCATTAAGCGGATGTTTTTTACATTTTTTACTAAAAGCATTCTTCCTATTTATGAGTTTGAGGAGCCCATCATAACTTCGATGCTTACGCGTTTCATTCACATTGCTTTTACTGTAAATCAAATTTAAAATTCTGTTTTCAAGTCCTTAATATTGTTAAGCTTCATTTCCTCGATATAAATTGATCACATTATAAATTTTTCATCAACCTTGAGTTGTTATTTTTTCTCAAATTTTGCACGTTGGGGTTGAAAAAAAAAAACAATGCAAAATGCCAACATTGTACGACATGACGCGATAACAAAGCGAACCCCTGTTGGAATTTATCTTTGTATTTGAAACTAAATTGCAAAATGCCCTTTAAGACTGCGGTTAATTCACAAAAAAGGAACAAGCGATACCGTTTTTACGTTCCTTGGGGATTTCGGGATGAACTGAACGATTGGCATACGTGTACATGCCACCATCTCCATCCATGAAAGTATGCACAGAAAAGGGGACCAAAGTTCACACGCAACCATGTGTCGTACACCCCAGGTTCATAATTTAAATACGCGTATGTAAATTGTTCATTCAGAGAAATTTATTGTTTGTTCGAAAAGAATAAAAAAAAATAAAGACGTGGGCACGAGTAATGGAATATCGATTTTCGCAACTTTGTAGGCTTTTCCCAAATCTATCAACACAATTTCAGACCCGAATTCAAAATATTGTAGAAGAGACTTCATATTCTTCATCATCGACTAACTCTGAATTTTAATTGAATTTATTAATTAGCATTTTACAGCTTTCCTTCTTTATTCTTTTATCAAACACGATAAAACTGTTTGAATATTCAATTCTGAATTGGGTTTTGGATGAACAGTAGAATACAATTTTTGGAGCGTCTTCCCGCTAAATTACCGGCGGGCGATGACTAGAAAATTTGAACAGGCACGTTGCCTGTAAGGAGGGTTAAGAGGGAAGTGTACACAATTTCCTTGGCTATACACAAATACAGCTTCATTTTGAACTTCTATTCTATGACATTGATACGACCCTGCTCGGCAAAGAATTTTGATAAACTCAGTAGATTGGATTGTATTTTGGGAGCTTCGCCAGGCCGTAAGCCCTGGAACACAACGGTATTGTCTAGGCGGACTAGTTTGGTCTGTGAGATGTGATACGTGGAGCTTGAGTGTTTTCTGCTATTTGAATTCATTATTGGCAGATACATCCGTCTTTTCAATTTCCACCCAGTGAATAGAGAAACAAATAATGCAAATTTTGAGAACCTCCCTCAAATTTCAAATTTATATGGGAAGTCAATACTACAAGACTTTGTTACTTCTCCTCTCTTTCCCTTCTTCATCTCGCCAAGAAGCTTGATGAAAAAGACGACGAAGACGCCTTAACGATGATGGGAGACTCGAAATCTCAATATCTAATTGGAAAACAATAAAACCAGGAATTTTCATCATAATTTAATTTGTGGTATTTAATTGTTTTGAGAGCTGTTGATGACGTTCGTTGTGCACACCAAAAAGGTGCGAGAAATAATGGCAAACAAACAAACAAGGACTAAACTCTGTTATTGGTATTGTGAGTTTTGAATTAACATTGAAATGTTTTGATTTATATTCCTGTTATTTAATCAAATGAAAGAACATTGCTTTTCAAATGCGATTAATATTTTCGTAGGGAAATTCCTTTCCATTTTACGCTTGAATCGAAAGTCTTGTTAATAACAGACTTCTTGCTGTCTAGGAAAAACAAACAAAATCAATTTTTCCTTCTGCTATTTTCAAATAAAAAGAATGAGAATATGTAAACACTAGACTGGATTTTTCTATTGATATTGTAAGCTATTTAAATTAAATTAAATTAAATTAAACAAAGCCGCTGGAGCAGATGGTCTAGCTGCTTAGCTGTTCAAAGCAGCAGTTGACGGTCTATAGATAAGAGCATGCAGACAATCATCTGTTAGATAAAGGGTTTTTCAATAGGGACGCTACAAAAGTAGACCGAGAGGGACAGCAAACGATGCCATATTTATTCCCGCCCTCTTGACATTTCAGTAAGGTTTGCCATTTCATTATCGACTCGAAATTATTAAAATTTAGTACCGAAATTCGGAGTCAGAGGTCAAAACTTTAAGAGCGCTACGTACAATTTATGGTCGTCATAATCGTCCTGCCAGATCAACAATTGAGCATCTAGTGGAAAAATTTGAAACCACAGGGTCAGTACAAAAGGTTCCCGTGCCAGTGAGACAAAGAAGTGCCCGTAGTGTTGAAGAAGACCCAAATCAGTCTCTCACACGTCGTTCTCAAGCGTTGGGCATCTCTGTGACGTCGTTGTGGCGAATTTCGCGAAAAGATCTTGGCCTACATCCTTACAAGATCAAATTGACGCAAGAACTGAAGCCGCTTGATCACCAGAAGCGTCGTATGTTCGTGAATTGGACTGAGCAACAACTTCAAGTTGTGATGATCCGGATTTTCATCGAAAAATCATCTTCAGCGATGAGGTTCATTTCTGGCTGGATGGCTTCTTCAAATATGCGTTATTGGTCAGGCAGCAATCCACATGTGCTTCACGAGGCACCATTACATCCTAAAAAAATCAATTTTTGGTGCGGTTTACATGCTGGTGGTGTCATTGGGCCGTACTTTTTCCGTGATGATCAAGACCGACACGTTACTGTGAATGGGAATCGCTACCACTCAATGCTAACCGATTATTTTTTAATGAATTGGATGATATGGATCTGGACGATATGTGGTTTCAACAGGACGGTGCCACATGTCACACAGCGGGCCAAACAATCGAATTATTGAGAACGAAGTTCGATGAGCGCACTAACTCCAGAAATGGACCTGTGAATTGGCCGCTTCGTTCATGCGCTTTAACGCCTTTAGACTATTTCCTGTGGGGCTACGTCAAATCTATGGTTTATGCCAACAAGCCAGCGACGATTGATGAACTTCGTACGAATATCGATCGTGAAATTGCAGCAGTATCGGCCGATTTATACTTGAAAACCGTCGAAAATTGGGTTCAGCGTCTGGACTTCTGCAAGCGTGCCCGTGGTGGCCATGCAAAAGAAATCGAGTTTCATATATAATGGCATCAAATGTAGCGTCCCTATTGAAAAACCCTTATAATCATAGAAAAAATTGGCCAATTGCACCTGTTTGGTCCTTGCCAATGTTGCTTCAGTCCAAGACATTTTCACTTTGCGGCAGATTCTGGAGTAAATCTATCAACTCCAAATCCACACCCACAACTTTTTATTGATTTTAAGGCCGCTGTCATGCAAATGACGAGAACTCACGCTGTGCTCAAGCAATGTGCTTACGGAATCTATCAAAGTTCAAAAAGGATTCAGATAAGGCGACGCACTGTCATGCGACATCCTTAACGTTGTGCTTAAGAAGAAGCAAAACCCCACGTCAACACCAGAGGTCTCCCAAAAGTCTGTTCAACTTGATATCCATGTCGCCTTTGTGAGAATTGAGACTGAAAAGGCACAAATGGGTTTGGCAGTAAATGAGGGCAAAACGAAGTATATTTTGTCTTCGAAGAAGGACACCCTGTTAGAATATTCATTTGTATATGAAACTAGCTCACCCAGCAGACTTCGTACTATACACTGGTACACTATTCCCCGCTGTTCTACTACCTGCTACCCTGTCCATATGTCATAAACGGTTTGGTCGATTTTGTACAAAATACTTAAAACCCATTTCGAACATTCCTGCTCTGGTACAAAAGTAGGGAGTCGAATTCAATACCACAAACACAACCAAAGGTCTTATAAACGTTCATTTTATATGTGTGCATCACATAATCCGGTAAAAATTTGAAATTAACTTTAAAACACGAACAATTAAAATTTTTTTTTTTTTTTTTCAGAACAAGAAAAACCTATCTAAGGTAAAACTATCCCCTCCTCAACCCAGTGCTGCATGGGGCAGAAGCATAAGCCCTGACAAAATCAGTAGGTAATTAAGCTTAACTATTACCAAACTGAAGGCGTCTTATGATGGTGATGAGATACAAAAGTATATGAGTGACATGCAAATTTCGGAGGAGCGCAAACAGCTCTAGAATCACCATACCATTGCTCTTCAGCACCAAACAATATCCAATTACTGATATAAACAAACCGACCTGAGCCTTAAGCTATATAAATGTCATTTCTTGATCTTTCAGCAACATGCTATGATTTGAGATTAATTTTACATATAAAAATACAATATGTGCAATTGAATGAAATTGTCAGAAACGATAAGCAACTGTATCAGGAGGATATTCATATATCTATATAAGTAAGTCAAATTAATTTTAGTTTCTATTCCACATGTACTTGCCTATCTATCTATTTTATATATATAAAAGAACAGCCTAATTTTTGTGTTCGTTCGCTAACCGGTAACACTGGTTGACCGATTTTCCTAATTCTTTCCCTAAATGCAAGAGGTTTTAGGGTAGAAGGTTCAGCAAAAGTAAAATGTATACTTTTCAAATCACAAATGGTTCAGTTGTTAAAATATGTTAAAAATTTTGTATTTTGCACAACAAAGAAACTGATCAATACACTCAATTTAGTTTGAAAATGTTGTCAAATATTTTTTTTTTTTTTCAATAAAAAAATAAAAAAAAATGTCAGCGAAGAAAAAAAATATTTGACAAATATAATTTTTCTTCGACAAAATAAAAATGTCAGTGAACCTAGGAAATTATATTTGAACTAGCTGACCCGGCAAACGTTGTTTTGATATATGAAATTTCTAGAGTATGAAAATATGTATGTATATCTTATTTATTTTTAGTGGGTATACGTATTTGTTATTTGTAACGTTTTGAATGTTGATGGAATGTGTCATTAATAAAATTTAATCAACACTAACGAACTGGAGGTATTCCACGTATAATTATTGTCTGAAAAACATTGTGTGCTCAAATTTAAGCCACAAACAGACATTATTTAGCTTTGAGTCAATAGTCATTGCAAATGATGGGAAATTGAATGCTTTTAAATTGAAATGTGCCAGTTGCTTACAAAAAACGACAACAATACTACGTTAAGGACAATAATAAAATTGCATTCCATTCAGAATATTTGCGCAAACTATTGAGCCGAAGTTAAACGATCAACAAAAGTAGCTATGTGTATGACACCATTAGATATGCAAGGTGTGATCAGTCTGAGTGGTGTTATATATTCAAAAGAGAGCTGACTTTTCTTCTTCTGGAGTTGTGAGCACATTATTAGACATAAAACTGACATTACAATATTTCAAAAAAGTTGGTAATGGCCGAATATTTGTGTGGGATGAGAGCACAATGGCGCACAAAAATTTACTTGAAGCCTTTAACCGCAACTTAAAGAATTTGGAGCTCTGAATCTTTTTGTTTCTGAGGACAAACTTTGTCGATTATACCACGGCCAACTGCTGCAGACGAATGGAGTCGTTTAAAAACTTCTCTTTCAGGAAACTTACATTGGCCATTTATTGGACATTAAAGAGAGGGTGGCGCGACAGATCTTGAAGAGTCAAGCCCTAAGTGGCTTACACTCATGAATAATTCTCTGGGTGCGTGTGAAGAATTTAGGGCACCTACAATTTAACGCCGATTCCGAACGGCAAAGTTGAGAAGCACTACTCTTGGAAGTTTTGTCAGTTCTTCGTAAAAGGCAATGCAAGAGAAAAATGAAATAAAAAACTTTGGACACGAGTAGGTCTCGAACCGACGACGTTCTGCTTAGCAGCCAACGCACCTAACCACTAAGCCGCGGACACTATTGGACATTGGAAATGGAATAATTTCACTTGATTCTGAAAGCCGAATTTCACTTCCAAACAATTTTTATTGTAATGCAAATCCACGGAATGAGTTGATTCAAGATGTCTTTCCAAGCATTGAAGCATTGAGTTGAAGTGCAATAATGGCTGGTACAGATTAAAGTCTTTGTAAAATCGATGCAACAATTGATTTTGAACTAGACAAATAAATGCATAATTTTTTGCCCACAAGTCTTTTGAGTGGTTTGACACAATTACAAATGAAAACGATGTAGTAAATTTTACAACGAGACGGAGTTTTTGAATTTTTTGCATTTACGCATTTATGTACCAGGACTGCCTCCACATTTTTTAACTCTGATGGTATGAATGAGCATTACTATGTTTCGGGACATCAATCAACTTAAACTTTACAGTACTACAAGACTTGCCGTGAAGAAGTCAATGGCATACGTCCTTAGTTTCCTGTTCGACTTGAATTCCCTGAAAAATAAATAAGACGCAAGGTCAATCTTTAAAAATAAGTGGTTTTCATTTAGAAATTCCTGTTTTTCCTCATGGTCGACTATACAGGGTATCCTGTAATTTGTCTGCCATATACTTTGGGATGTGATTCTTGGTCATATTCTTAGAAAATAATCCTTCTAAAACAAAGTTACTTTTTCATCACTTTTTGACGATTAAAAAAAAGGCTAATTTTGTATTTAAGTGGTGTTCAATTTTTCTTGACCGAGCAAAGTGTTGAATTTAAGAATTTTTTTTTTTAAATAATGCGTAAAGAACATAAAGTTTTCTTATTTTTACCTTATGAATAAAAAGCAAATAAAATCTCATTGATAAACAAAAACCCATACATTTATTTATTTATAATACTTGAGAAAATCTAAAACAGCTTAGAACATCAAATTTAGGTTTTTTTTGTCAATATTTTTTATTGCAGCACTTTATAATATACCACTAATTGTTAGTTTTAAAAAAATGTATAACATTGTGCAATCCTGAAGAGGGTTAAAAGCATACTTATGCCTATACCTGGCTTGCTGTCAAAATCCTAATTACCTCACCTCTTCTCAGGAAGCTAAATTTGGGGATATGTTTAATGGGTAAATTAACTAAAAAAATCATGTAAAAGAATTGAAAAACGAATAGATTATTCATCAGATTAGCAAATACAGGCATGATTTTTCTAAGAATATTGTTCATTCCTGCCTATCCATCGATTACCGTATTCTTCATTCTGCCAATCTCTAATTTCCGCACCGTTGTGGGCCGAAGCCCTGCGAAGCGGGCA
>CAKKXW010001179.1:0-13796 GCA_920937365.1 Sphaerophoria rueppellii | reverse complement strand
AAAAGTTGCGAAATTAAATTGGAAACGCGACACCTATGCGAATATGAACGGAACGGTACTAATTCAATTTGCTTGTTTCATTAATGCACTGCGAGTGTTATGAGCGAAAGGATTTATCCGATTGTCATGTTTCATTAAGACGGAAGGGGGAAGGGGGTTGTTTGCCATTGAAAACACAAAAAATAACAGAATGCGCAGTTTAAATTAATGAAATGGTCTCTTTTAAGACGCGACACACCGCAAAGAAGATTTAAACGAAGTAATATGCGGGTCTATGGGAATGTTTCAGAGTTCTATGGTCTACATGAATGTATATGAAGGTAGATGATGTCTACTGCTAGTCTGTCCCTTGATATCTCGTTTGGGAACAACTTTATACTCCAGCTTCAGCTTTAGCTTCAGCATTGATGTATGTGTTTTCATTATGTTTACCGTTGATGTTCTCGGTTTTTACCACATAGCTGCCACGTCTAACCGGGAGCTGGCATTGTACCCCTGGGGACAATTTCAAATGATACTAGCGAGGGTTAGTCGTATGTATGTTTTTTACGGTTTGAAAGACTCGTAGTGCTGATGGGATATGTGTGTGTAATTTTATTGATAGCTACTCATCAATTGGCGGCTAAACTCAGCAGACGACCGGAGACGATGAAACGATGGGATGTCCTGGATGTTATGCCGGCCGGGCCGGTTGGCTGATGATGTCTTTGCCGCCACATAAATATATCCATCGGGTTGGCTGCTTTTATGTGCTGATGCATGCTGAAAGAGCGTACACTTGTGGTATTTGAGAGTTTTTGCAGTACAGTGAGCGCCTATGAAATTAATACATCAAATAATGTAGTTGGAAGTTGTAACGAAGAATTACATGCTTGTTTTTTTTTACTTGTAAACAAACATGTTTGTTTCCAAGTAAAAAAAAGCCCATGTTTGTCATCAACATTTACAGCCGACACGTGATACCAGGGGCCACAAATCCTGCTGTTTCACGTGCCACCAGGGCCGTCGTAGTACCCGCAGATTAGCCAGAGCTGTTGCCTGCTGTTTCAGTTAGTTAATCATGCAGTTTTGGGTGCCACCAGAGGCCGTTCTAGTACATGCAAATCAACCAGAGCTGTTTTGTGCTATATTAGTGCTAACAGGAGCCGTAAATCCTACTGGAATAGCGCTACAAGGGGCCATTAAATACCCAGTTAATTCGTTGTGATGGCCGTATAAGCCCTTGCACTTCAGAGGCGTCATCTCTGATAGCTGCCTGGCAATGTTGCCACTGGTTCTCTACATTTTGGCAGCAAAGGACTTCTAAGAAAGCCACTCGCCGGGCAGACATATTAGTAGAAAGAGAGGGTCATCGCCAACACGGTAGCCTACCTTTCAGATCCTGAGGGAACGTATATTTCAGGCGGGTTAAAGAAGTTGAGAGCATATAGCTTTCGAGGAAGTATATACTGACAAATAAAACGTCACATATCCAAAAATTTCGTTTTTTTCTTGCAAGCTTTAAATATACGAACTGGCTTAGTTTTTCCGACACCGACTGTAGTTCACCACTTTCTTCAGCACTGCAACACTGCAACTAAAAATGTTATTTTGTATTTTATTTTGCTCTCATAGACACAGCCAACTTAATCACGCTTTCATTGATGATCCTTCTCGAGTTTTGGGGTGAATCGTGCAAATATTCCTGATATGTCTTATTCCTACCCTTTTGGAATACCATACCACAGACGATAATTTGATGCCACTACGTACTCGTTTATAGCCATTTCTATTACCAATTTTATCGCACACCGAGTTTCTTACTCAGGGGATGTATAAAAAGTGAGATCCCCTTATTAAAAATAGAAGCAAAAAAAGGTTTCAAATTTCAATAAAAGTCAAATAAAATTAATGGAATAGCAAATCTTTTATGCGCCAGCAACAAAAAAAGTCTAAGGCCAAAATTGAAACACATCTTTATTACTTCGTCGCGTAGTATGGGAGACGCACGGTGTGTTTAAAAGGTGATTGCTGCCGAACGCATGCAATTCCTCCGAAATGTAGAATTGGACAAATTCCAAATTCAAGCAAGGATAACTTTGATTAAAAAAAAAACAGACACAGAATTTGTCGTTCCCCACCTTAAGTGTTCTTTCGATTCATATTCCACTGCGTTCGGGGAGTCGGTCGGTAAGGCCAGGATATAGTTGAACTCAATCGCAATAATGGACCCAGCAGACAGCCATCGCATCGCATTGTACTAGATTAGGAGAGTTGAATAGTCAAATCTCTGCCAAGAGCGATGGGTGGCAGCAGTTGTGTAGCAGCTTAAAAGTCTACAAAGCCATTGAATTAGTCCTACAATGGGGGATATATGCGATGCACGACAGGTTCAGGCTGTACAGAGATAGTGTCGTTGTTTGCAGTAGATAATCTCCTACTAATGAAAGTGAACTTATTCCCTCTTTGCAGCCATCATGGGGACATTATCAGCAATCTTGAATTTTACTATTTGACAACATTACTGTTTTTGCATTAAACCGAGTACTCTTAAATTTTTTTTCTTGTAAGAAGCAAACGGGGATTATTTTTAAGACAGGGCCATATCTTGTTTTTAAAGCTTTTGTACTATTCATTTCTTTGTTTAAAAAATAAAGAGACTTTTTGACAGATAGAGAGGGCGACTCTATACAATACAATTTATTTATGAACAGTTTCACTTTCAAAAGATTGGCTCTTTTTGTTGCTTTGGTGCTTTAAAGTAAGGACAACAAGCAATAATTGAGCAGGAGATATATTTTCAAATCTCCAAAGAATGTTTACTAAAAAGAAAAAACAACAGAAAAAAAGGTGAGATAAAGAGAAAAAAACAAAATTGCAATCAAGGTTGTCAAAAGCCCCGGACCCTGACTTTCGTCACCAGTCCACCAACACCTCCAATCAAACACAACTTGAATACTTGCCAGCTGGGCTAACCAGATAAAGACAGTTACAATAAGATGTCAATTCTTATCGCATGCGGTCAGAATTCCAAACATATTTTTCTCCCACATTCCTTGTACTCCAGCTCCTGCTTTTTGTTTCAGTTTTTTTTTTGTTTTCTATCGTCTCTTCACCAAAATCTCTTTCAAGATTCTCGCATCACAAGCCAAACATCAGCATCACCACAAATATGCGCACCAGAGCCATATTTTCAATTTATCTTCACAAAGCAATTAGGCTGGCTTATCTGCGTCGAGCACCACATCAGGGTGTTAATGGGATTTCGAGAGCAATAATTCGGCTTAAAGAAAAAGACGTTGCATTGGAATGAAGTTGGGGAGACTCGAACTCGAATGGAATGCTCACACTTCGCCACCAAAGCAGTGTGAAGAATTTGTGCTGTGAAGAAACAGCCAGCGATGGAATATAATCGAGATGACTGCGTAGAAAATTTTTATTTGGAATGAAAACATTTGGGAGATTTATCGAAAGAGTTGGAATGTAGATGTTGAGATTTGTTATGGGATTCGTTGAGAATTTGCAATGTTGCTTGTAATGTAGATTTCATGGTAATGCGTTGCAAAGTGTGACGAATTATTTTACCGTATAAATTTGGTTTTTCATTTTCATCCTAAGCCTTTGCTTTGCTCATGCTACTTTGTGGCTACGTTTATGCATTTTAAGCTTGAGAACATCAGCTCTTCCAACAGTAATTTTGGATCGGAGCAATATGCTAAGTTCTTAGCCATCCAAATGTAATCCAGAGCAACACAGCGCCGATTTTTAGCGTGTAACGCTAGCAATGTCATTCACGTTCGCTGAAAAAAAAAAATACTCAAAAACAAAAGAACTTAACACCTTAAATCTCAAGAACCCTAAAACCCAAAATGTTAAGACCCGAACACCCGTAAATCAACAAACCCAAAAACCAAAATCGTTCTCGAAAATCCGTTAACCCAAAATCACAAAAAGAGAAACAAACCCATAAACAAATAGACCCAGCCAGAAGCACCAAAGACATAAAACGCTAAAAACCCGAAAAACTGATAACCCGCAACCTAAGGAACCTGAAATCTCGAAAAACCTAGTAAGAAAATAGCCAAAAACTTAATCCATACGATCGAAACACCAAAATCTCAAAAATCCTAGAATTCAAGATCCCTAAATCTCAAAAACCCTAAAAAACACAGAACCAGAAGAACTCATAAGCAAATTAAATAGTAAATCCAAAAAAAAAACTCAAACACACAAGAACCTGTAAATTCGAAAAACAAAATCAAAAGAATCCACGAGCAAAGAACCCCAAAACCCAAGAACCCAAAATTCCATTAACCCATTAATCATGATAGCCAAAAACCGGAAAACTTAACAATTTGAAATCCCGGAAACCCTAGCACCAAACATTAAACAAGCCAAAAACCCGAAAACCCATAAATCAATAAACCAAAAAATCAAAACTCAAAACCCTTAAATCCCAAAAAACGAAAAATCCGTAATCTAAAAATCACAGAAACCTTAAAAACCCATAAATAAATAAACCCAGAAAGTCCAAGAACCTGGAAAACCTAAAACCTTAATACTTAAGAACTTGGAATCCTAAAAACCCTATAGATATTAAAGGTCAAAAACTCGAAAACCCGTCTGTAAGCCCGAAAGCCAAAAAATTAAAAATCCAGTAGTGCGAAACCCCTAAATCCCAAAAACATGAAAAGCCGGGAACTCAATAATTGGTAGGATATCTGTGAGCTCCACCGAAATTTCATTCTTACTAAATGATTAATGGACAAGAACACGGTGTGAATTATATCGACGACAGAGTGAAATCTTGTTTTTGTGATTCTGGTGAAACATTGCTTGCTGTTGTTGGCTGACTTTGAACTTTGTTGTGGAGGTATGGCGGGTTGGGCTGTTTATGAATTCTTAAAAAATTATTTTATATAGAAATTATCATATTTTGCCTATACCATCGCTGGATTTTCCATACTCAATTTCTCTATTTTCAGAAGCATATTTTTATTAGCTACCTTGTATGTCACATCTTAGGCCATCATCTCTGTTGTCGCTGTCAAATCTCGTTCTTGTCACATCCCCACTCAAAGCTCATATTCTTTATCCACTGCAATAAGTCCACAAAACAATTTGTCATTTTAATTAATTTATTTTGAGCGAAATCATAAATCATTTGGCTTGATGTTGGTGTGCTTTTCACCCTCCAACTATCATCTGCTCTTTCAGTTCATATAAAATTAGTATTCGAATCTTCTCCAGTCTTCCTCAGACTTCCGCAATTCTTCTCCTTTTAGCATAGCGAAAAACCAACGGCAAACAAGATACAGGAAGTGTGTTCTCTGAAAAACCGCAGGCTACACATTCCGCCAAAAGAAACCAACAAAAATAGAAAAAAAAGATATTTCGTTGTTTTATCCAATTATTAACGCCTTTTTGATTTTTATTAAAATCTGGATTTAATTATGACGCCTGCTAGTTACTTCTCTGCGGTTTCCGTTTGTGGTATTTTAATTACGCTTCTTGCACGAAAAGGTGCGTTGTATTCCAGGAAGTTGGAGGCGATGTGATGAGTCCGTGCCATTGAAAATGTTGCTCCCCGACAATGGCGGAGACTTGGAGTTACAAAGCATTTTTTCGGTTATTAAAAGCTTAAGGTAGACTGGAGTAAGAATGCTAAGCATCCAGCTGAAAAGCGGTGTAAACATATTTTCATTGTTGCCTTTGAAGATTTCTTGCTTAAAACAATGTAAATAATGTTTTTGATGAGGGAGAGGAGGTAATTTTTGTCACGAAGGCATTCGTAATTGTGAATTGAATTCCGTCGGGAAGGACTGATTTTGAAGGTTTAATTTATTTAGTTCTGGTTTATTCCAAGGATGGACGTGACTGGTTCACGAACTAAGGGTTTAGATTTAAATTAATCTGCGAAGTTATGCTATGGTATGGCTCACTTTAGCTAGAGTTTCTACTGCAACATGGCTAAGGGAAGTTTTTCGGTCGCTTCACTACTAACCATAGACCGCGCACATGGCAGCATAGGTATTCTTTCTTGTTCACTCTAATGCGATGGTGAAGCGTTCGCAACGGAGACATCAGATCTTCACTTCCGCTCTATCATCAGCCGTACTAATCTGCCAAGACCGTCAAACAGGCAATCAAAAATTGTAATAAAAAGTATAGGACTCAATACGTATCCTTGAGGTACACAAACTGTGATTTTGAATTATTCAATGACTCTGTATTCAGTTTCGGGACGTGACTTTTAGTCTGAATAATGCGAACCTTAAATACCAGCAGTGGCGATTCCTGGTCAAATTGGGTGGGTTAGCTACGTTCTTCGCAAAAGTTTAATTTACTACTAAAAAAACAATTTTATCCATTTAGACAACAGATATCATGTTTAATATGTTATTTAAATCGGAGTAATAAACAAAATACACAAATAACATTAAACTTAACATTCACAACAGCAAACAATAAAATAAAATAAAAATAAATAAATAAAATTCATAAAATTCAGTCATAAAATGAAAAATAATGTTTAAAATTAACGATAAATAAAATCCATTCTGTTTTTAATTTTTCAATTAAATTTGCATTTTACTGAATCTTTAATAAAAGGAGAACGTTAGTTGTAAGGCTTCTAAAAATTCATATATTATGCTATATTTCAATTGAATTCATAATTATTTTGGAGTCGTTCTGAAGGGTGGCGAGACGAGGTTCGCAGGGCCGGTTAGTGAGCTATTAAATTTTATATTTTGGATTTATTAAATTTATTAAATAATTTTCAATCTCATATCATACACCCTTTACTAACGAAATTTATTTTACCATACCAGGAACTATCGAAAAGTTTTCAGAATATGTTCAGAAACCTCAAAATCTAATTACAAATACCTAATGTATGTTTATCAACTAAAAAGTTAATTTTAATCGGTCCAGGCGTTAAGAAGGAGTTCAGAAGAATACGTTCTTAGAAATTACTTATATGGAAAAATAACGTTTGCTGGGTCAGCTAGTAGAATACAAAATATTCTATGGCTCTTTCCAGGTTCTTAGTTATGGGAACATCCATGAAATACGTCACGCTTTATTAAGATGTTTTCGACCAACCCCTGTAATTAGTTGAAAGTATGCGTTCTATTTTGTTCTCTCGTTTGCTCTCACATTGGCCTTGTTGCATTTTCAATTGAGTTAGGCGACTTGAATAGGAAATTCAAAATTTCTGCCATTTTCTGCTCATAAAACTGAAAATTACCTCAACAGCATTAATAAATGAAGCAATTCTACTAAGCTTATGTCGTAAATTGTTGCTTCAGACGTTCTTTGAAAATAAAAATACAGCTACCACACGCTTACTGCTTTAACAATATGAACTCTCTCAATCAAAAAAGGAAGATCGGCGAGAAATAAATAAAATGAGGTCTATTCTATGGATTCTACTCTCCGGTGGAACTCTTTATTTTCAATATTTTCAAATTTTGTACTTTTAACACGACGGCAGCCCATGTACGTTAAATAAATGAAAACAGTGCTTATGAATTTTATTTTGATGATTAAAGGTAAAATACTCTGTAATTATATTTTTTTTCTGTATAAATTAAAAGTTTTTCTTCACAGAAAGTTCCGTGGAAACTTTTCCTAACATTTTTTGTTAAATACAATTTTTCGATTTGTCTATTTCCATTCGAAACTATTTTTTGGTACAATTTCGTACAATTTGAAAACCAAATTCAATACAATTGAAAAACCTCGAATTCCATCCCTGATCATACAGCCGACCGCGACAGTGACAGCCGACTCGTCTTGCGTCTTGCCTGTCGTTGTTGTGTTCTCGTTTCATCGTTTTATAGTTAGCTGTGATTGCGCTATTCCTCGAGTTCACTTTTGAAGGCATATATTCAAATGTGTTCCTTTTCTGTTTTTGAGGATTGTATGAATTCTGTAAGCGCAAATATTGGAGCTAAATATTGTTTCATGATAGATTTTTGAATGATAGTTTTGTTTGTATGCAATGAAAAATATATATTGGTAGGAAATTCTGTTTTGTTGCTATTCTACAATAATGTAACGTATTATTCGTTGTCGTTTATTGACTTTTGAATGAGAATAATGTAGGTATAATATATTAGAAATAAAATTAATAGGTGTTCTAAAATTATTGGTTTAGCGCCGCTAAACTAGCCAACTATGAGGAATCGCCCCTGAATACCAGGTTCTGTTTAGGCCTCTCTTTTAAGCGTTTAACTGACCTATTGGATTAAAAATGGTTTCCTCACAAATTGCTCACAAAAGTCAAAACATTTAAGTCTACACATGAGAGATTTTCACAATTCCGAAGTAAATTCTCAGCGAAATATAATTGAATTGCTCATTCAATTAAAACCGAAGAATCCACAAATGATCACAGCTGTCCAATCCGTGTCGTTTCGTTTAACATCCAACCCCATTTTATTGTCATTATATTTCATATGTTCGCAAAAGAGTTGGCCTCCAGTCAACTGTAAATGACTACAATCTCATTTGGCTGTTCAATTTTTTTTGTGATATTCAACGACCAACATCAAAAGCTAAAATACCGCCGAACGTAGAGCCATACAGAAGACCAAATGATCCCAATAATATTATAATAATCGAAGCAATCATAATGTCGCTGTAAGGGGAGACAAGGCGATGCATACGGAGAATACCTGTGCATTCGAAATCGTGCAGAGTGATATGCCATCTTGCCATCAGTCGACACGTTCGAACCCAAAACAAAATTAAATTCTGACTCATAAGAGTCTGCACTGATGTGATTTTCTGTATAGTGTAACGGATATGTATTGTGTTAACCCCTTAATGCTTTGATATACAACCCTGGACATTCCTGTCGAGAACTCATTCTTTATGAAGCCGTGAAGCGTGTCGGAGCTAATTAATAAAACATTTTAAAATATATTACTTGCTGTTTGTACTTAATTAATTTGGAACGGATAATTTTTATAACAATAGTTTTTTTGTTTACAGCGCCCCATACCTGTACAATAATGTTTATTCATTAGGTTAATGCATGAGGGATCAAAGGATTTAGAAATTGTTAGCTCTGTCAACTGGTTTACTATGTGTTGCTGGTCGGTTGGTATGGCTATCCAAAAAGTTTGTTTTTGTTTTGGTCAGATGAGATGAAATAAGTGTATGCGAGATGTGATTGTAATTGGGAACGCCCTGGAAAGTGTGCGAAAGTGCTGAAAACTACGCAAAAGTGTGGCCGCCGCTTGGGTTGGATTGTTGATGGCTATCATGATCAGAAACGCGAGCATTAATTACAAATCTGTCACTTCCATCAACAGCAGTCGGACGTGGTTATTCAAGCGAATTAATTTATTTCACAAAACTGAAAATTATCAAAGTGTAAAGAACGAATTCAAAAAATTTTCAAAAGTAAATCGAAAAATATTGTTTAAAAGTAAAACACACAGGTGTCGTGGAGATTTGGTGCCGAGTGATGGGACTCTATGGCGTATGCTTTCCATTTATTTCTTATTAGGTTATTTTTGATTGGAAAAACTAGAGGAGAACCTAATTGCACCAATACTTCACGAATGTGAAAAACTCGTTCTCGGTGGCGTATACGTATCATTTTTTTCTTGTGGTTAGTTTCCATTCAAAAAACAGGAGGAAAATCTTATCAAGCATGCACTTCACGTATATGAGACAATGGTCTGTGCTGGCGTAGGAAAACGTACATTTTTTTGCCTAAGGTTCCTTTCCATTGGGAAAAAAAGAGAGAATCTTGTTAAAACTTCACTCCACGAATGTGAAAGAAAGGTGCACTGTGGCGTATACGTATCATTTGTTTTTGTCTTTAAGTTGATTTCTATGATAAAAACCAGAGGAGAACCTTGTTTATCCTGCATATCGCGAATGTGAAAATGAAATTTTGTTGTTCAGTAAATTTATTACACAAAAATCCAATAAACGACCCCAAGGATGCGAAAGGCAATTTTCTGCCTTCAAATCATTGGGCAGCATGGTCATGCCTTTATGTAGGTACGGAAAATACGGTGAAGCCGATATATGGAGTAGTTTTTCTCTTTCATTAAGTTTTATGGACTTTTGTAGCTTTTGAAGAGTTTTTGTTCGCACGAGCGTAACTCTTGGCTGGATCGTTGCTGTTTATTAAAATGGAATTCTCTGTGATCCATGGACACTGACACGAAATGTGGTGGTTTTGTTGGCGCTTATAGTCAACATTTCCTTTTTATTGTTTTATTTTTTTTAACCTCAATTGTTCGATGAAAAGTTCTTTTTTTTTTATAAATTTAAAATCGATAATAGTGAAAATGCCTGCTGCTGACGTTGGTACACTGCATTGTTATTCAAAGGGGAACCATACACATGAATAAGTTCTGTCAACCACTGTATCAGAATAAAAGCGCACAGGAATTAATCAGCGTGGCGGTGATGCTGGCCAGCGATGTAGGATGTGTTGATGATGGTTTTTGGGGGGTCGTGCTTCGACACAATGAGAATGTCCATTAAATTACGTGGCAAAATTAATCGGTCGGGTGTTGTTTTTTATTTTATCAGGCTTGACAGGAAAATGGATTTTATTGTTTGTACAAATCTTCCTTCAGATTGAGCGTCGGCATTCTCGCAGTATTGTTCTCGTTGTCAGATATATACTGGAAGTCAAGGAGTGAATTTGAGCAAGAATGTAAATGTTTCATTAAACGTCATTGCAGATTTTCCAAAGCGATTAGGTTAAAGTGACTGTCTAGATGTTGTTGACTCACTTAAACCTCAAGGGTCCATAGGTTTACTGGAATTATTGACCTTGAGTAACGCTTACTGCGAGCAATATTTTTTTGTAAGAATTCACACTTGAGACTGATCAAATACACCGATGATAGGGAAGATGAAAAAGTGGGTCCAGTGATTCCACCTACATGTCTGTTTAACTGCCTCCCATAACCAATTGTTTGATTTGATTGGACATGATAAATTTTTGAGATATGGCCATAATTCTGAATGAGTGCATTTGAGGTCCAAACTTTTTAAAGCTTAAGGAAACAAGGCGTAGTAAGTTCGGAGCGTCAGTAATGCACCAAGATCTCTTTCATTGGTCACACGAGTTCACGGAATGTATGTTTTTCAACATCTTCATATCATCTGCAGGGAATAATACTTCGCTGATTTGAGCACATAGTGGAAAGCATCGTTTATAGAAAAAGAAAGGGTCCTAAATAGCTGCCTTGAAGGACACCAGAGTTGAAAAGAAATGATAGAGACACTTTTTCTTGTGTAATGGGTGTTCTTCATCCTTCTTATCGTAATTTCTTGACCGCTATTAGAAAAGCATCCGATTTTTTTTTTAGATCAACACCTAAGTCACTATACCAAGCCACTTTGGGGAGAACATTCAAGGTGTAAGTTCGTTAAAACGCAATCATCTTTTGTTCGATAAAAAAAAAGACTTCCAATTACCAACTAGCTGGTCCTTATTTCAAATCCCAAATGTGAACTCAAAAAGTTTTTCGATTAAAATGAAAAAAAAACAAATAGACAGCACCACTAATAAGGGAGTCTGATGATCGGCTTGACATCCGTGAAATAGCTATAACCGTAGCTAAATAAGGGAATTACGGGAAAAGCCATTGGCGGAAGTACCTCAAAGTTGTTATTGTTGATCAAATAAAGGGTTTTTCAATAGGGACGCTACAAAATTTTCTTAAATAAAACAAAAACGGTTTTGGATATCAATGAAATTCTTGTGGAAGTACATTTGATGCCATTATTTGTATGGAACTCGATTTCTTTTGCATGGCCACCACGGGCACGCTTGCAGAAGTCCAGACGCTGAACCCAATTTTCGACGGTTTTCAAGCATAAATCGGCCGATACTGCTGCAATTTCACGTTCGATATTCGTACGAAGTTCATCAATCGTCGCTGGCTTGTTGGCATAAACCATAGATTTGACGTAGCCCCCCAGGAAATAGTCTAACGACGTTAAATCGCATGAACGAGGCGGCCAATTCACAGGTCCATTTCTGGAGATAATGCGCTCATCGAACTTCGTTCGAAATAATTCGATTGTTTGGCCCGCTGTGTGACATGTGGCACCGTCCTGTTGAAACCACATATCGTCCAAGTCCATGTCATCCAATTCATTCCAAAAATAACCAGTTAGCATTGAGCGGTAGCGATTCCCATTCACAGTAACGTGCCGGTCTTGATCATCACGATAGAAGTACGGCCCAATGACACCACCAGCATGTAAACCGCAACAAACAGTGATTTTTTCGGGATGTAATGGTGCCTCGTGAAGCACATGTGGATTGCTGCCTGACCAATAACGCATATTTTGCTTATTGACGAAGCCATCCAGCCAGAAATGAGCCTCATCGCCGAAGATGATTTTTCGATGAAAATCCGGATCATTTTCAAATTTTTGCTCAGCCCAATTCACGAACATACGGCTTCAGTTCTTGCGTCAATTTGATTTTGTAAGGATGTAGGCCAAGATCTTTTCGCGAAATTCACCACAACGATGTCACAGAGATGCCCAACGCTTGAGAACGACGTGCGAGAGACTGATTTGGGTCCTCCACAATTGATGCGCTAGCGGCAGCAATATTCTCGACACTACGGGCACTTCTTTATCTCACTGGCACGGGAACATTTTGTACTAAGCCTGTGGGTTCAAATTTTTCCACTAGACGCTCAATTGTTGAGCTGGCAGGACGATTATGCCGACCATAAATTGTACGTAGCGCTCTTAAAGTGTTGACAACTGACTCCGAATTTCGGTAGTAAATTTTAATAATTTTGACTCGTTGTTGGATCGTATACCTTTCCACGATGAAATGGCAAACTTTATTGAAGAGAAATGTCAAGAGAGCGGAAAAAATATGGCGTCTTTTGCTGTCCTTATCCGTCTACTTTTGTAGTGTCCCTATTGAAAACCCGTTACATAAATTATAGTATATTTATTCAATTGGAAACTCCTTTCATTTCATTCCTCCTTTCCAGGAAATAAATAATTGCAATACACAAAATTTACAATGAAAACAACAAAAAATTCAAAAAAGACACACCACATTCAACTTATTTTTTATCGCATGAACACGAAACAAAAAAAAAAACAAGAAGAAGCAATTCATCGAATAACAACCTTTCTCAAAACTATTTAAAGAATGCCGCGTGGATCGCAGCTCGGATGATGAGAAAAAAAAAAAAACACAATTTTTTTCTTAATTCCAGGATCAAAATTTCGCAAAAGATTTCGTTTCCATAAGAAGTTTTTGTTCTCTTGTTGTTTTAAACTTTCTTTTAGTTTCGCAAATCCTTGAAAGTGGGAAAAAAAAACTTTGACGAAAAGTAAAACTTTCCCAAAGAAAAGGTAATCGCAGTGACTTGTCCATAAGTTTAAGTTCATTAACCAGTCCTAGAAATCTGAGCTTGGAGGTAAGGTTGTTCATGCACTCCTTCGCAAAATTTGTCAATCAAAGAAGTGCCTCAACAACACTGTATTCGTTTGATGAATGTACGAGGGCGATCCGATAAGTACTTCCATGCCGTATATAACCGCCGTGATTTATTTAAAAGCCTACTGTCTCAGGGTTCTCGCTCGCTCTCGACGTTATCTACCAAAACAAGATCGTAGATTTTTGGCACGATAACCTCTGTGATAGCCGTTTTCGTGTCACCTGGATGTAGCGATACTGGTGCCATCAGGTGGTTAGGCTAAGTTCTTATCAGACCACTATCGTACCTTCACTTTTTCTTCTCAATCGATTTGTTCAATACAAAAGTCGGCATCGGCTTATCACCACGTTA
>CAKKXW010001178.1:0-13805 GCA_920937365.1 Sphaerophoria rueppellii | reverse complement strand
AGATGGCACAACAGTTTAACATTCACCTTCACTGGGTGCCGGGCCATAGAGACATTCCAGGAAACTGCAAAGCCGACGAACTCTCCAAACATGGTACAACATTACCCATTAAACCAAAAATGGCTAGTGTTGGCATACCAATCGCTACATGTAAACTTTTGCTACAACAAGATGCTATTAAGATAACTAACATCAGGTGCAATAACATAACCACTAGTCAGGTTACGAAAATCATTTGACCTAATTTGGACTTAAAGAGATCTAGATGCCTGATATCTCTAATTGGAATGCCATAGACACAGTGAATGCTTTAGGAAAGGAGGAAGGGGTTAGAGAGGAGGTGCCGGTGTACATTGGTTTTAAATTCCTGAACATTGCAATGATCGGAAAAAAACAGAGTGTGGAAGAGAGTTCCACATTCGCGTAGTACGGCTAAAGAACGATTCTCTATACTTGAGCGTACGACCGAAATTGGGCTCGAGGGTAAACTGATGGGCATTCCTGGAAGCGTGGGTATTACGGTTGAATTGTTTAAGGGGTGGAATGCAACTGGCTATTTCTCTAGAGCACTTACCGTAGAAGTAACGATAAAACAGTGAGGGACACGAAACGTTACGACCGACGGTGGTCTAAAGTAGTGAATGAATCAGTCTCTATCACCGATCATTCTCACGGCTCTTCTTTGCATACCATCCAAGAGGCTTAAGTAAGTTACTGGAGCACCAGCCTAAAGATAGGAATTGTACTTTGAACGGATATAAGTCTTATAGATAACAGCCAGATCAGACGGGGAGAAAAATGTCTTGCATCGTCTTAAGAAACCAAAACATCTTGCGGCTACATCGCGTATGTGCTCGGTACACAAGAGGTGGTCAGTGATGCACATACTGAGAATCTCGAGATGTTCGGTCTCCTTGATGCCAGTGCCATTCATCGACAGTGGCAAGGGGGGTATATCTCGCTTCAACGATACAAGACAGCATTGGGTTTTCGAATCATTAAACTCTACACGGTTTTTAATTCCCCATGGGACAATGCTGTTAAAGTCAGAGTTTAATGAGCTTATCATATTTTGCCGTTGCTGTTCCACATCCGAAGAGGAGGGATGGGAATCTGGAGGCTGGGCGTATTTTCTAATGATTTCTACAGAAACTGCATGGATGAGGAGGAGGAGGAGGAGGAAACAGTTCATCACCTCCTCTGTACCTGTCCTGCTCTTGCTCATAAACGTATGATTCACTTAGGAGGATACTTATACAATTATCTAAACGATCTTGAATATATTAATATAATTAATCTTCTACGTTTCGTAAGGAACTCTAATTGGTTTCAATGAGCTTTCGAAGAAAAGCCTTTTTAGATTCATGTGGTATCACAATGGGCCTTTGATTGGCCTAAGTGTGTCCTTTAACATCCATGACAGCCACTTTTACCTAACCTAACTTGGTGAGGATGGAACCTTAACGAAGAAATGTTCGTGTAGACGCACCAATGCTACAGGTAACCACAACACCCCCTATCAAGGTCCCCGACCGTATGTCACGATCAAAATACAACATGACATCTATCACTCCTTGTGAGATACCGGTTCGACAAAGAAGTCCATCGGTAAGAGGTTCCGAGAATATCTTCGTAGACTCAAGACCATATGCCATCGAGTCTACCAGAAGGTTAGAATGGCGAACGGTGTAACTGCAACGGTAAGGGAGAGATACGAACTGACCCTTACGTTAAACGGCAGAGAAATTACGGAAGACGTTACTTATTTGCCTTCGCTAGAATCCGATATGTAACTTGGAATGGATGTCTTGGAGCCCGCTGGCTTAAAGATATTCAACGACAACCAAATCGTAGAGGGTAGGAAGCCTGGTCAATACTTCCCATTTTCGACGACCTAATGAGTATTTCTCACGTCCCACTGCCAAAAATCATATTGAAAACCAACGATCTATTCGAACAACGTTACCATCCTCGGAACCCTGCTAGGCTCGTTTCCGCTCGTTGATGGCGATATCTAAAGTTAAGTCGAACAGAACCGCTGTAGTAGACAGGCTAGCCGCCAAACTGCATAAAGCAGCTGGAAATGATTTGATTAGGAGCATGCATCAGCTCATCTGCAAAATTTGGTCGGAGGAAAGCATGCCCGATGAATGGAACCTCAGCATCGTATGCCCGATCCTCAAAAAAGGAGATCCACTGGGCTGCACCAACTACAGAGGTATAAGTCTCTTTGAACCTAACCTAAAAGATCTTGTCCGCCATGCTGTGTGAACGGTGTGACGTGAAGAATCACTCTTGCCAATCGCTGCTTCTTTTGACTTAGAAGGCAATTGAGTAGTAAAGTCCTCTGCCGAGTGCCGAGCCACTAAAGTGACACTCTACAAAACAAAACTGGTGCAGTGACATGGACTATGACAACATTGATGAAAACGCTTTGGGCTTCTTTGAGACAAAAATTGTTCGAGTGATTTTTGGTCCTGTCTGCATTAATGGAGAATGAAGGCGAAGATTTAGTCAAGACTGAACGAGCTGTTCAGCCACACTGACCTTGCCAGAAAAGTAAGGGTCCAACGACTTAAATGGTTTGGCCACATAGAGCGAATGCAAAATAATGCTCTGGCCCGTAGAGTCTTCGAATCTAACCTGGAATGACGTCGCAGAAGAAGAAGACCGCGACTCAGGTGGAGCACACAGGTGGTAGAGGACCTGAACCAACTTGGCGAGCGAAACTGGAGACAGCTAGCTAGGGACCGAGCTGGCTGGAGAAGTTTGTTGGATGAGGCCCTGGTCCGACCTGGACCGTAAGTGGGGGTTTATTCCACTTGAAAAAGTGAAGCAAATTCCCGCTTTGAGTGAGTAAATTCCCATATGGAGCAGATTCCCATGGAGTTATTTCCCTGCACCGATGGGCAATGAAGAAGAGCACGAAAGCACACTTCGGGGTATCACAAAGAATATAACTATATTGATGTGTGTGTGACGGTAACAACACCAACCGTCAGACCACATAACCTAACCTAACCCGTGCTATAAACTTGGCTCTTCATTTTGTCTGATTATCTACTTTTTGGCATAAGCGAGTCAAATAGTCTCTTCATGGCAATATTTTACTTCGTTGGTGCTGTTATACTAATACCATAAGTACTTCTATCAATGTTCCTCGTAGCCTGAGCCATTTAAACTGAACAAAACCAGTGATGGGAGCGGAAAACAATATTAACAAAACTCGTCAGACTTTTCAACTTTTGTTGCAGTGCACTGATTTAACCCTACGGTTAAAATGTTAAAAGCCCAAATAAAAATTATTATCAATTAGAGTTTGGTTGTCTTGAGATCTACCTATATCTCATTCGTGAGCGCTGGGAGAACCAACATTTCTGTGTTGCCCTTAAATCATAACATTTAGAAAAAATAATTATATTTACAAACTTGTGCTTTATTATAGGTTGATTGGCTTCTTCCGCATCTTGATAAGTTGCTGCGTTGCCGAAAACGAATCCTCCCGCAGCCGCTGACTCTTTGACTTTTGGGTTCTTTAAAAGCACAGTGAAACGTGTTTCCAACGGGTTATCAGTAAAATTCATTGGTATATCCGTATACTTGTCAATATGGGCCAGTCCCAAAATATTGTAAATTTCATTCAAAAATTCAAATTTCCATGGCATTACTCGATGTGTTTTTAGAACTACATATTCACCCATCACTTCTTCGACAAAAGTGGTAAGTTTCTAAATTCAAAATTTGCATATTCAAATTAAAAATTAAAAATTGCTATTTATTGTTTTAACCTCCAATTTCTTCATTTCTCTTAGTTCATTTGCTTTTTTTAGTATAATGTGCATGTTGCGATGGACTTGGTATTGAACTCGAAACAAATGTTCTTGGTTAATTTTTTCGGCAAGTGTTTTGTTTGGGCATTTCCGAACCTTTTGTGTATAGAGTGGTGTGCGAGTATGTAACATTTTCTGCGGAATAAACAAAATTGTTGTTGGAAATACCATCAAGAAACTTGATCATAATAATAATATTTTATTTTCATTTATTATTGATTTATAAAATTATTTATCTAAGGTAAATCTAATAGTTCTGTACTTAATTGAATCCTCATCAAACTCAAAATTGGTTAGAGAAAGTTTAATGTTACGTAAACCATTAACCTAAAAGTAGGTAAATCCACATAAAAATAAAAAAGTTTTTGTTAGAATAAACCCAGTTTTGTTTTTTTGTTAAGTTTTCGAAAAACACGATTTTGGTATACAGGGTGCCCCAAAATTCCAACAAATCCGCTGGAGCAGATGAACTATAGCTGCTAAGTTGTTCAAAGCAGCAGGCGACGAGCCAGATAGGAGCATGCACCAAATCATCTGTAAGATATGGTCAGAGGAATGCATGCCAAATGAATGGAACCTCAGCATTGTTTGCCCGATCCTGGAAAAGGGAGATCCTCTAAACTGCGCCAACTACAGAGGAATCAGCATATTAAACATCGCCAACAAGACCCTCTCTGCCGTAATATGTGACCGCCTGAAGCTTTTCGTCAACAATCTGATTGGTCCTTATCAATGTGGCTTCAGGCTAGAAAAGAAGAAGAGAAGTGCAGAGCTCCACCGTCAACACCAGAGGCACTATCATCTAAAAATCTGTTCAACTTCTCGCGTACGCCGATGATATTGATATAATGGGAAGAACACAGCGTGATGTCAATGGCGCCTTTGTGAGAATTGAGACAGAAGCGGCAAAAATGGATTTAGCGGTAAATGAGGGAAAAAACGAAGTATATGCTGTCTTCGAGGAAGGACACCTTACACCGACGGCTAGGACAGAACGTCACAACAAACGTATACAACTTCGAAGTAGTAGAGAAGTTTGTCTACCTAGGCCTCGCTTTTAACACGGGCAATAACACCAGCGCCGAGATTAGACGAAAAAAGAGGGAAAACCTCTCTTTCGAGCAACTAAGGTAAAACTGTACAACACACTCATCATCCCAGTCCTGCTGTACGGTTCAGAACATGGACTTTGACAAAATCGGATGAAAGTGCCTTAGGCTGTTTCGAGAAGAAAGTTCTTCGGGTCGTCTTTGGCCCTGTGTTCCGTGTTGGCGAAGAAAATATAACAGCGAACTTTACGGGTTGTACAACGACATGGACCTAGCCATAAGGGTCAAGGTCCAGAGACTCAGATGGCTCGGTCATTTAGAGCGGATGGGCACCAATGCTCCAGCCCGGAAAGCCTTCGACACTATTCCCGAGGAACGTAGGAAGAGAGGACCGCGACTCAGGTGGCACACTCAGGTGGAAAAGGACCTCAATCAAGTTGGAGTGCAAAACTGGAGACAACTAGCTAAGGACCGAGCTAGCTGGCGGAGACTGTTGATTGAGGCCCAAGTCCACAACGGACTGTGGCGCCACCTTAAGTAAGTAAGTGTCCCAAAATTCAACGATAAGCCGCAACCAAGGGATGGCCCTATTCATGACGACATTTTGTTTCAAATTACAACAAAAAATGTAAATTCTCCAAAAAAATAATCTCTCTTGTTGTTATGAAAAAGTATGCATTACTGTTTTTTCTGGCAATTTTGGCCAAAGTGTTAAATCATTCTTGAATCTTGATAAGGTGCGCGATTTTTTTTAAAAAAGACGCCTTGGTAGTGTCCACATATTTTTATAACCACGATGATTGAAAGTAGACTACACCTAAAAAAAATTAAAACTGTATGGAAATAACTTTTTTGATTCAGTGTCGTGGAAAAACCTCTGAAAGTTTGGAATTTTTGGATATTGGGAAAGGATGCTTTACGTCTTAGGATTCTGATAAGAATATTAAATCAAAAATTAATGAACAGTTGTGGTCACAGTAGTAAAAAATGTCAAGAGAGATTATATTTTTTGGAGAACTTACATATTTTGTTGTAATTTTAAACAAAATGGCCACCGCTTGGTTCCGGCTTATCGTTGAATTTTGGGACAAACTGTATATAGATGTATATAACATTTACAAAAAAACGTATTCGATTTTTTTTCATTTTTAATTTTTAAAATTTTGAATTTGAAATCTAATTTTTGGAAAGCTATTCCTTATAAGAAATGTATTTAAAAACAAAACACAAAAAGACGTTTTTGACTTTACAAAAGGGTATAGCACAGCGACAAGGCGTTGCGCTGTAGACATAGCCGTTGATTAGTAATATATTTTTTTTTTCAAATTAAGTCACTTTTTTTTAACAAAATTGCTTCTCCCGGACAACTAGTGGGTATAGACCCTCCCCTGATTATGCTATTTTGACTTTTCCCAACCCAACCTATACGTTTTATATTTTTTCGCACACTGCTCGTGATTCACCCTGTATAATAATTAAAATAATAAAAATAGGGGGTAAGCTTTGACGTTGCGGAGCGGCTTCCGGTAACTACAACTATGAAGCTTAGTCTTAGAGCTATGCGATCGCGAAACTTGTTTTCGCAGAAGGGCCTCCCATGGTCGACAGATCGAAGCGGAGTAGGTTGTTACTACTAATTACCCCACAACGAAGGAGTGTTCCCACCAAGGCACTCCCAGCGAGGGACGGCAGAGAATGAATTCCTTTTTTGGAATCAACGGTGGCGTCCTCAGTTCCAGTTAGGCCGAACTACTTCGTGAACACCTTTACGGGCTACTTCAATTTTTTTTATGCCTAAGCCGTAACAGGAGCGGTTTTTCCGGCTCTTGTACTTGGAGTCATATCAAGTGCCTGGTACTCCAGGTTGGGGGTTGTACATCGGGGTGACTTCCCGTTACGTAAAAAAGAATTTAGTTGCGAAGCAACAACAGGCAAATGTTTAAAGGACAACGAGTTTCGGACATGCTATAAACAAGACATTACCGCTATCCAGGAAATGGGCAGAGCTTGCTGAACAGACGCTGAACAAATTTAGCTCTGAACATTTTCTGAACGTTTTGATGTAATTTTGAAATACAATTGAGCCCTATCGAGGAAATGCGATGGGATGGACCGGGCAAAAGGAGGATGAGAAACTGCAACATTTACTATGGTGATTGTTACCGAGAGCAACAAGAGCGACTCTTTGGATGTGGATTCGTCTTGGGAAGCAGACTCAGGCAAAAAGTTTTGAGCTCAAATGTGTAAGCGAACGCATCCCGACAATCAGAATCAAGGCTAAATTCGGCAACATTAGCCTAATATGCGCGCATGCCCCCACGGAAGAGAAAAAGGACGACACCAAACACGAGTTCTACGAGCTCCTTGACAAAACGTATATGAGCAATGTCCTAGTTATGACATTGAAATTGTCCTCGGCGATTTTAACGCAAAGCTGGGAAAAGATTATATCTTTGGTGGACCAATTCACTTTGCATGTGTTCTACTGTTTTTAATTTTTGCCGTCTTTATCCGAACTGGAACCAACCTTTGCAATTTTTTTTTTTAAGTACATGTTAATTTAATAGCCACAGTTGTATTAAAACCTAAAGGCTACATTTTGATGTTGTTTGTATGGTAACACATTTAACTCACCACAAATTTCATTGCTTCATCATATTTGTTCACAGTTATACCTTCTAGTTTGGCGTTAGTCCATGAAGATTGATGTAGTAAAAAACTTGGATGATTTTTCAAAACTTTCATAAAAAGAATATCAATCCAACTTCTTCTCATATAGATTTGATTGACTACATTAAAATTACGTGTCCTTCTAGCTATTTCTAAGGGAGAAATTAGTTCTTCCTAAGGAAAAAGAAACAATTTATTAATGTATTTTCTAATAGAAGTGGAGGCCAGGAAGGGATTTCGGGTTACTTGAGCGCGTCGGAAAATCATTTGGTGAGCAGACTTATGTTCATTATCTTTCCAACTTCTGATTAGGGTAGCTCATCAGATAACTACAAAAAACAAAAAAAATTGACTGTCGGAAATACTCGCGCAAGCTACTTATTTGTATAGTGACCTCCCTCACTAAATTAATACTTTACCCTAAGACCATATTCAACTCTCGTTCTAAATTCAAATATGCATATGCACAACATTTAAATTAATGCCGATCAGTCATTCTGTCAAATTAATAAGTAATTGCTGACTGATCAGTCAAGTTTCACATTAGATACCGGAAACTTAAGGAAATCGATAGGTGAAGGAAATTAACGAAATGAATATAATCTTAAGTAAGTCGAAAGAATCAACCCAAACAAGAAAGATTGAAAAAAACTCGTGTTTGTTTTATTAAACTCGCGTCAGATTAAAAAATGGTTAAGGTAAGTTCAGGTAGCTTACTTACTTACTTATCCGGCTCACAATCCATGAAGTATCTCAGCCTGAGATATTGCACCCTTCGCGTGATCGGTCCCTCGCATGCACTCTCCAGTCGCCGAAACCAAGCGCTCTGGCATCCGCAGTCACTTGGTCTTTGTACCGTAGGTTCGGTTTTCCTTGCCGGCTCGAACCTGGGGGCTTTCTTGGCTGGAGCGTTATCGTCCATTCGCTCGATGTGGCCGAGCTAATGTAGTCGTCTTTTCTTGGCCTTCTGGACTACATCCACATCTTGGTACAGCTCATACAGTTTTCGGTTGATCCTTCTTTTCCATTCGCCATAGCCGCATACGAGACTAAAAATCCGTCGAAGAATTTTTCTCTCGAAAGTGCCCAGAGTATCAATTCCCCTATTTTACTTATCGTTCAGGACTCGGCACCGTAGAGTAGGACTAGTAAAATCAAAGTTTTGTATAGCAGACACTTTGTCTTTCCAGTAACGAGTTTTGAACCCAGTTGTTTCGCCAAACTGAAACAGCAGCGGTTCGCTAGGGTAATTCTTCTTCGGATCTCCACTAAGGTGTCGTTTGTGGCATTGATGTTTGTTCCAAGGTAGGTGAACTCCTTAACTACCTCGAAATTGCTGCTACCAACAGTGACGTTTTGTCCTAGGTGATGGACAGATGTTGCTTTGTTTGTTGACAGCATGTTCTTTGTTTTGTCCTTATTCTCTTGAAGACCAATGAGTTTCGCCTGTTCTTCAATCGCTGTGAAGGCCTCAAGCACAGCTCTCTTGGATCGACCGATGATGTTAATGTCGTCCGTATAGCCTAGGAGTTGGGTGGATTTGTTGAAGATAGTGTTTTCCGTGCTCACACCTGCCTTGCGCACTATCTGCTCTAGGACTATGTTGAAGAAATCACATGACAGCGCATCTCCTTGTCTAAACCCATGATTGAAACAACTCGGACGAGCTGTTACCCATTTGCACACTGCACTGCTTATTGTTAAGCGTCATTGCTGCTCAGCTGAATCAGTTTGTTCGGGATCCCGAATGCAGACATCGCAACCATAGCCCATGGCGGCCTGGCCTAAGGACACACTGCCGATTATTGTGTTGCAGAACGGTCTAAGACGCTCACACAGTACATTAGATAGGATTTTGTATCCAACATTAAGCAAGGATAAGCAGCGGTAGTTTTTGCATGACATAGGATCGCCTTTTTTGTAAATGGGGCATATGGAGCTTACCGAGCAGTCAGTGTGCATGCATTCTTCTTCCCACACTTTGTTGTTGACCTAGTGCGAGAGTTTAAATAGTTCCGCAGGTATGTCATCTGACCCGGCGGTCTTGTTAATTTTTAGCTTTTCGATGGCTCTTTCTGCCTCTTCTGCGCAAGGGCCGCTAGGGGCTTGGATTGGATATTCATTGACTGGTCTTGGTACTCTTTCGTTATTAGCTCGCTCGCATTTTGCGCATTCTCATCTCTCCCTTTTGTTCGGCACTCTTTTCTTGCTGCTCTTGTTTTCCGTTGGCTCTGCTTTCCAACTACTCCGCCAAAGACGTCTTCCTTCCCGATTTTTGTACTCTGGAATGTCTCCGTAGGCTCTATCAAGGAGGTCGTACAAATCCTTCTTGCTAGACTCCTCAGCATCATTGATAGGTGCATGTGCACATATTATACTGATGTTTTGTAGTGTGGCCTTGTTGCGGATTACAGCCGGGCGATCACTAATTGGCTTGATATCTATGACTTTCGATCCAAGCCCATTTTCCACAACGAATCTGCAGCCAAATATGTGCATTCCATGATGACAGCTGTAATAAATGTCGCAATTTTTCCTTTTCATTTTCCCTAATCCTGTCCATCGTATTTCCTGGATCGCAGTAATATCTGCCTTATACTGCGTGAGGACAGTTCCAAGTTTTTTAGTTGCACCTGGAGTGTAGAGTGTTCTTACATTTCAGGTACAAACACTCAAAAAATCAGGTAGAGAAGCTTATATTTCAATAATCTGACAATTTGAGCGTAGCTCGTGGCATAACGTTGTAAAATGAGTCACAAAGTTGTAAAAAAATGGTTACCTCGAAACATTCGAGTGCGATTGAATTTTTTTTTGTTCTGAAGAAAATACTGTCAGAATTACAAATAACATATAATCTGACGTTTTTTATGGGGCGAGGTAGCTTAAACCATCGATAAAGGATGAAGCGCACAGGCGCTGATGTTAAGATCTGTATATTACCCCCTCCCCGCCTCTATTTCCTTCACAATCTTCTCTCTCGTACCGTCCTTACACCCTCATGATATAATTTTGTGAAGCAAGTCAAATAATTACTGTTTAATAACTATAACAATTGTTTTCGTCTTGTTGACACTGAATTTATAAGTTTCCATTAAAGTTTAAAGGCATTTTCTTTTTTCTTCTGCTCTGTTCGAGCTCGTTTGTGGCGCCATATAATGAACTGTTTTCTTAAATTTTCTTATTGCTTTGCTTGACCACTCTCCACGGACATTTTTTATTCATAGCATTTACTTGTATATAATTTATTCACAATTGTGATGATTTGTGTTAAAAAAAATTAATTTTATATAATTCAATATTATGTTTATGTATTTATTATGTGTTTTTTCTGCTTTTGTTTTTATTCGTTCCTCAATAAACAACAATGGTTTCTATGAAAGAAGATCTCTCATGTTTTTGTTTCCAAAACAAGATAATATAAAAATGTTAGGTCTCTCGCGAAAGCCAACCATTTTGCTAGGCAGTTCGCTGCCAACTCTTCGCTGCCAGAGAGTGTCATGACTCCGCCTGTTCTTGAGCGCGTCAATGATTCCATTCGACAAGTCTTCTTTCGCATTCGTGCTGTGACGAGAGTATTAAAGGATCTCAACATACATCCCCGCTATTATTCTGAAGAGGTGTTCTTCCACGCTGGCACAAATCTTGCGTAAGCTTTTCCATCTATCCTACTCTTCTGGGCTCGTTCCGAGCAGTTGGAAAACAGCATTTGTCCAGCCAATCCCAAAAAAAAGCGAATCGTTTTCTCCCTCCAATTATCGTCCGATTGCACTTACGTCACTTCTTTCTAAGGTCATGGAAACGCAGCTCAAGAAATATCTCGAAGACCGAAAGCTTCTTAATGACCGGCAGTACGGCTTTCGAAGCAACAGGTCCACTGGTGATTTGATGGTTTATCTCACCGAACAGTGGAACAAATCTTTACATCGTTTTGGAGAAAGTAAGATTGTTGCACTTGATATTTCAAAGGCATTTGATAAAGTCTGGCATCTTGCTCTTTTATCGAAAATGCGTGTCTTCGGTATCGATGAATCCCTTCTTCGTTGGATTATAAACTTCTTTTGAACCGTTCATTACAAGTTGTATTGGACGGGTTCAAGTCTGAAACCCACAAAATAAATGCTGGTGTACCCCAGGGCTCCGTTTTGTCTCCGACCCTCTTTCTCATTTTCAAAAATGATCTCTTGTCTGTAACTTCTAATCCAATAAATTGTTTCGCTGACGATAGTACCCTTAGCTTTTCATATTCGTTTCCAGACTCACATCCCTCCTCTTCGGATGTGCAACTGCAACCTCAAAATATGGTAAGCTCATTAAACTCTGACTTAAACAGCATTGTACAATAGGGAATACAAAATCGTGAAGTGTTTAATGCTTCGAAAACTCAATACTGTCTTGTATAGTTAAAGCAAGACATTCCTCCCTTGTCACTATCCATGAGTGGCAAATGAGTACATACACGATGTCGCCAAAAATGCCGCAAGATGTTTGGGTTTCTTAAGACGGTGCAAGAAATGTTTCTCCCCGTTGGATCTGCGTATTATCTACAAGACTTATATCCGTCCAACGCTTGAGTACAATTCCAATCTTTGGGCTGGTGCGCCAGCTACACACTTAAGCCTCTTGGATAAAAAAAAAAAAATAAATAGAGTGGTGCGAAAGCTCTTGAAGAGCCAAGGCCTTAGTGGCTTACTCTCACCAACAATTCTCTAGGTGCGTGTGAAGAATTGAGGGGACCTAAGATTTAACGCCGATTCCGAACGGCAAAGTTGAGAAGCAGAAGAAGAAGAAGATGATACTCTTGAAAGTTTTGTCAGTTCTTCGCAAGAGGCAGTGCCCGTGAAGGATGAAATAAAAACTATGGGCCCAGGTAGGACTCGAACCCAAGACGTTCTGCTTAGCAGCCAACGCACCTTACTACTAAGCTACGGACACTACAAGCCTCTTGGATGGTATACAAAAAAGAGCAGTAAGAATGATTGGTGACAGAGACATCAGTAACTCATTCACCTCATTGGAATACCGTCGTAACGTTTCGTGTCTCTCTTTATTTTACCGTTACTTGTACGGTAATTGCTCTAGAGAAATAGCCAGTTGCATTCCACCCCTTAAAAAATTCAACCATAATAATCCCGCTTCCCATCAGCTTACCCTCGAGCCGAATTCCGGTCGTATACGCTCAAGTATAGAGAATCGTTCTTTAACCGTACTACGCTAATGTGTTACTCTCTTCCACATTCGGTCTTTCCCGATCATTGCAGTGTTCAAGAATTTAAGACCAATATACACCGGCACCTCCTCTCCAATCCCTTCCCTGTTTCCTAAAGCACTCACTGTGTCTATGGCACAGTAAGGGTATAAAAAAAACCCTTGAGTGTGTGTTTATTATAAAAAAAAAACATTGTTTCGTGAACAAATGTATTGGCTTCGGGAAATTGAAGAAATGTGATACATTTGATTAATACATATTTTTAAAAAATAACTCTGCCGTAGCACATTAATTAAGAAAGTTAATGGTTTATTTAGTAAGGGTTTCTAATGTTTCGCATGCCTTAAAGCTGTTTTTGAAGGTAATAAAACTCCCCATAGACTTTTTCAATTCAAAACCAAATTTTTAAATTCCAATAGTTGCACATGACGCTCAAGTAACTTCAAATTTAGTATCTCGGCCCCCCTATTATAATTTTGTAAATACCAACCTGTTCTTCAAGTATGCTTGATACATCGCATTTTTTTTGTTGCTTAAGAATTTTCCAGAGAGGCCTCAGATCAACATTTTTTAAAAGAAGTTTTCTTTCGAAAGTTTTGTAGAAGTATTTTTCATTATCTAGGATATGTTCTATCAAGGTTTCTCCGAGTGTGTCATTAAAGTTATCATCCAACTATAGGGAATAACATACTTATATATAAAAGAAACAGCAAATATACTTTCTTATAATTTAGAACATACCACTTCGTTTCTGTGTTGAAAAGCTTCAAGCTTATGCCCGGTAAATCGGCGTGAATTATTACATACTTTAACCTTAGCTTCTTCAAACTCATTAAGTTGATAGACGGCATCACAAACTTCCAAGTTAAAAGGTTGACTGAGTGGATCGCTTTCTAAATAAAAAAAAAAAAATATTTCTGTAAAAAATTTACTTTCTCAAGAGCGTACCGACTGCAGCTTTTGCATCACGTAATGCTTCTCTTGTTTTGGCAATATTGCGTTTGCAACGACTCCGATTGTAAAAAGCCTTAGGGTCATCCTATTGGGAAT